>OOIL02000451.1:692009-824925 GCA_900332095.2 Cuscuta campestris | reverse complement strand
AACAGATCGTGACAACCAGGAGATGAACCAGAGCTTAAGGAGAGGGCCGCCAACACGTTTGTCCTCGTGATCTCGGTGGAGATGTGATAGCCAAAGCGGATCTGAACAGAGTTCGGGTTAGAAATCCTAGATTAGAAGTTTTGTCATAACAATTCGGAGAAGTGTGTCTCATCATGTTGTTATGTACCTGTGTAACTTGCATCTAGTGATTTAGTGGAGGACTATTACACGGACGTGGGCCCGCAGACTAGGAGAATTTGCTCCGAACTGCGTAAACATATCTGGTGTCATTTTTTATGCTTTTTACAGTTACAGCATTCTGCCCAGTAGGCGCTGTAACGCTCTCTGCGTCATCTGCTTCTGTGTGTGCTTGTGACAGAGAAGTGCTATAGCAGGCTGTCCGTCATCTGTTACTGGACAGAGCTGCAGCGTCTTCTCTGCAGCATAGTGGATCGTTTGTTTGCATAGCTCTTAATTGGTGATTTTCGTTGCGCCCCCACGAACTTACACATTACCCACTGATTCAGTGGGAACAATCATGACTCTAAGGAAAGTTGAAAGAGACATTAGTCTAAGTTAGAGTTTAAGTACAAGTTAATGGTGATCCACCATTATGATAAATCTACAGGTACGATGAGAACAATAATGGGCAAGAACCATGTAAATTATGCGTTATGCGATGAACTGTACTTGTGCAATGTATGACATGTGTATGATATCTTGTAATTGTTATGAATTGTGGATTTGTCTCTTTAGTGAAGATGAAGAGAGGTGCGATGACCTTTCTGATGGTTTGAACTGTTATTTATCTTTGAATAATCTATTATGTTTTCATGCACGAGTCTCAAGTTGTGTTTAGTTTGATTATTAAGCTTCTGCGTTGTTTGGTTTTACTCCGATGATGGATTTTGAAAATGGTGTTTTGATTTGAAAGTTTTAAATTGTTTGAAATGTTATGTGTTTGGATACCAATTTGGTAGTAACCCGATTTGCTGCCCCATGTATTCAGGTCATGCTAGTTCAACTAGTTGGGGGTGTTATAGTTATGTTTATGTTTGGTTTTTATTTGTTGAAGTGGATAACACATAGATGTGTGTGAGTTTTGTTTTTGAATTAAAGATTTGAAAAATACATAATGATTAAAAGTTTGTTCTCTTCAGTTTATTTTTTTTATTTATTACTTATTCTTATTCGAATCAGATCATATAAGATCAAAACTTAATCGAATCACATCATAATCAATCAGATAAGTTGAAGAGAGCAAACCCTAAGTATTTAATTTATGCATTACTTAAACTCTAGTGTAATATATATACGTTATTTTATTTATCAAGAAATAGTAATTATATTAATGTAAAAAGAAGACAAAATCACATGAGTAGGAAAATGCTTTATACTCGTAAGAGAACAAAAAGGATAAACATGTGTTAGAAACCGCAAAAATAAACTAAGCTACTAAAATAGCTATACCAGGCAAAGCTACCAAAATTTTGAGCCCAAGTGCCCCATAATTACAAATGTGAGGTCCGCATCCAAAAAATGAGACAATATACGATGCCATGAGCAGAAAATCAATCAGGTACACTAAAAGTGTACGTCAATTTGTATCCAAAGAAATACATCGACATTTTAACGATTCACACGAACAGAAAATAGTTAGACCTATTTGGTACACGAAATTCAAACAATGGAATTGGAATTAAGGACTTCAATTCCAATTTTGATGTTTGGTAGCACTAAAATTATGTGGATTTGGAATTGTTAGTGTAAAAAATGAATTGGAATTGGTGAATTCAATTCTATGGAATTGAATATCAGTTCCAATTCAATTTTAATTCCATCAATTCGGCATACCAAATGAACCCTTAGGTCCTGTTTGGTACACGGAGTTTAAACTATGGAATTGGAATTGTGAACTTCAATTTCAATTCTAGTGTTTGATAGCACAAAAATTATGTGGATTTGGAATTGATAGTGCAAAAAATGAATTGGATTTGGCAGAATTCAATTCTATGGAATTCAATCACATGGAATTTCAATTCCAATTCAATTCTAATTCCACCAATTCCGTATATCAAACAGACCCTTAGTTTAATTAAAAAAAATTGCATTGACATTTTTTATGAAGGGTAATTTACCTAAATAGGACTAAAACATAATTACTTTCTCGACCATATATTTTTATTTTCCAATGTAGGACCATTGGTCATTATTTATTAATCATTATTCAACTAAATTTCCAATATTATTTGGACATTATTCTTCTCATTAGTCATTATTAAGTCCTATTTAAGGAATAAAAAAGTATAAGTACTACATTGGGAAATGACTTATGTTTTAGTCTCAAATTTTACGAATTGTGAATCATTTGTTATTTTTTTTTTTGAGAATTTTCTGTATCCGTTCTCTACTTTCACCGGCAGCAAACACACATCCGCATAACTAGAGAGCAGTTCCACAGGATACATGGGGATGGGGAAGGAGGAAGGCGAAACTGCACCGGAGCCAAGCGAACACTCTCTTTCTTCGCCGTCTCTGTTTCCGGGATTCTCTCAGTTCTCTAAACCTGACGCCACCGATCCTGACTGGCTTTGTAATTCCAGCTTCACGACTGACCTATCCGTCATAAACGACGCTTTGACGGCGCACTACAGTCACGGCCAATCCCAGCACGGAGACGACAATTCGGTGGAAGTTGAAGAAGAGGAAGGGAAGGAATTTGCCAATGGAGCTAATAAAGAGAGAACACAATACGAGCTGGTGGGCTCCCCAGCATCAGATTGCAGCCTATCGTCTTCTTCTCTTTCGGGAGAAGAGAGGGACGTCCCAAGAAATAGGCGGTTAAATAAAAGGAAGCGGAGCAGAAGTAAACGTTCAGGTGATGCGCGTCCAGCACATGAGTTTGAGCTTTTTCCTCGTAGAAAATCGGGTGTGGGAGTCTGGGCATCGTCTTCTGCTGCTGAGATCACTAATTTCAAAGACTATTACATGGACTCGCGCGGAGATCGTGATAATTTGGCCTTTGGATGCCTATACAAGTACTTGTTTTCACATGACCTTTTTCACCATTTAATTCTAATCGAGATGTTTGTGATTGTGAAATGGGTTTATCATATTCTTATTTTTACCACAGACTGTATGCAGTTCTTGTGATATACTGATATTTGTTACGGAGTTATATATATTCTGCTCCAAATTCTTGTGCTATTTGTCAAATGGATGTTATTGCAAATTATTCCTCTTACACTCTCTTTTTTTATGTGCTGAAGTTGTTCTATGCGCTGAAGTTGGTTCATGTGCTTCACATTGTTATTGGTGTGAGATCCATTTGTGGTCTTGCCCAGGTTTGAACATTGAAGTAGATTCTAGTTCTCTGCGTGGATCTAGTGAAAGAAGCTAGCATCATATGAAGAATAACACATAATTTGTTTCTAATTTTATTCTTTCTCATGTTTCGTTATTTGATATTAAGGAAATAGTTGTCTTAGCTTATAAAAAGTCAATTGATGGTGGTAATGCTTTTGCAACTGCATGAATTTATATAATTATGTCTGTATCCATGCATTGATGTGTGTGTGTGTATGAGTTTTCAATAGAGACAGTTCCATGGATCAATACTATTTTTAATAATTAAAAATTAGACGTCACAAATTTAGATTTATTTTAGTGCAAGGCTTAGTTGCAGAATGGTTATATCCATTAGGGCACCCATTTATTCAGCACTCTGCCGATTGGGCATTGTAAGCTTATGTAATATAACCATATTTTTACTTTCCCCCTCTTTGAAGGTTTTGACTTCAAATCAAAACCACAATTTTGATTCAAAGTAATCTCTTTTCCTGTCTTTTCTCCCTGGATGCTTGGTCAAACTTGCTCATTTAATGTATTAGTTAAAGAGAACTCTGGATAATTTTGTTTGCTTTGTAGTGCCTCTGCTAATTAATTTTACTGTCTAATTTACTATGAAAATTGATTTTGACATAGGAAATTAATTTGTGATAGTGCAGAATGGATGTTCCTCGTTACAAGTTTCACAATGCTAGGAAAACATTTGAGAGTAATTATTATCAGAGTATCTGCAAGAGCATTTTTTATCTGGACAATGATGTCGATGCATTAGACAGCAAACTTAGAGCTGAGGGTCGCTACTGGTCTGCAAAGTGTGCTGCGCTGGAGCGCCATAAGAACTTGAAGCGAACTCGAATTATTGCTCGCGCAAGGCCCCCGACACAGCACTCGGCTGATTTCAATTTCATTCCTCTGTGCGACGAAGAATCTGTAGGTGAATCAATATCAGGGTCTTCTGTGTTGAATGAATCACATGAAGATGAGATTTTTCGCAAGACAAAAGAGTTCAATAAGATGACAAGAGATCGGCCACACGATGATAAAGTTTGGTTGGATTTTTCAGATTTCCAGGATAAGGTTGCCAGTATGCAGCCAAACAAACTTGCTCGTCTGCAAGTACTTGAGAAGAAAATAAGTATTCTGGAGAAGGCTACCGAACTTAATCCAGGCAGTGAAGACCTGCTTCTCTCTCTTATGAATGCTTATCAGAGAAGAGATAGTACGGATGTCTTGATAGGTCAGTGGGAGAGGATTCTTCTGCAAAACTCTGATAGTTACGTGCTGTGGAGACAATTTTTGCGGGTTGTTCAGAGCGATTTTTCTAGATTTAAGGTGTCAGAAATGAGAAAAATTTATGCAAATGCAATACAAGCCTTATCTGGTGCAAGCAGTGTGCAGCATAGGCAGGTCTCACCTTGACATATTCATTTTTCTTCAGTGTTTCTGATCATAGGATGTGCATATATTTAAGTTCTATACGTTTTCAGTTTTAATTTATTTTTCATCTTTTAACTATCAGAATTCAGAAATTGCATTCATAAAGACACTGTTAATGTTTACTTAGTCACCTTGTTTAGTTTCATTGGGTTTAGTTCTTAATTAGTTTCACTTTTCATACTCATTACTGCCAAGTTTTTATCAATCCAAATAAGGTTCTATCTAAAACAACTGTGAATTGCTGGGGCATGAGGGCGAAAATGTTGGGCTTTTCATTATTCAAAGAAAGCTTTTATGTTAATGGCCAGATTTTGGACAAAGTAATGGCTTTAGCAGTACTGACAAGGTTGACTCAGGCCATATTCTTTGAACTTATGTGCTTAAAACCTGATATGCATATACTGTACTTTCCTCTAGTGAGATCACCTAGTTTTATCTAATTTTCATAATTGTATGCTTTGTTGTGTACTTGTGTTTAATGAGATTCCACCCTGTTTCCTTGATACAGTTCTCTCAAGGTTCTACGTCAGCTTCTCTTGATCCAGCTATTCTAAAACTAGAAATGGGATTAGTTGACATATTTGTGTGTCTTTGCCGGTTTGAATGGCAAGCGGGGTACAAAGAGTTGGCCACTGCCTTGTTTCAGGCAGAAATTGAATACAGCTTGTTCTCTCCATCTTTACTTCTCAGTAAACATAGTAAACAAAGACTTTTTGAACACTTTTGGAGTAGCAGTGGCACAAGAGTTGGGGAAGATAATGCACTTGGCTGGTCAACATGGTTAGAGAAGGAGGAGGAACATAGACAGAGGGCATCAAATGAGCAATCTTCATGTGAAGTTGATGAAGGTGGCTGGACGGGTTGGTCGGAACCACTATTAGATTTGAAAGATGTTAGTGATGTAACTGAAAAGTTGACAGATAGTGATGGAGTTCTCGAGGAGTTAGATGATGGGGCCCAAAATGGTATAAAAGATGATACCGAAGCTTTGTTGAAAATGCTTGGAATTGATGCTACTGTGGAAGCAAATTGTGAGGTCAAAGACTCAGGGACATGGGCTAGGTGGTCAGAAGAAGAGGTAGAAAGGGAGTCAGATCAGTGGATGCCTATTCGTGCAAATTGTGGTCAGTATCTCTACCCAGTCTCAGTGTGAATATCACAGGATTTTCCCTTTTTGTCTGTGACTCCTTTTTGATGGTATTGTCTATCTTCCAAATGTAATTATCTATGGAATATGGATGTGATACAGCTGAAATTTCTAACAGCAAATAACCATCTGATGCAGCAAGTGATGACCAACTTTTGAGAGTAATAGCATATGAGGACGTGAATGATTATTTATTCTCAATATATTCAAATGAAGCACGATTGTCTTTGGTATCACAATTCATTGATTTCTATGGAGGGAGGATTGCTGAATGGTACATATTGTTACATCATATATTCTGTTTCTTACGCGGGCCGTTTTTAGTGTTTTTTAAATTTATTGTGTTATCTTGTCAGTTCCTGGTCACATGCCTTAAAAATAAAGCACGAATCCATTTCAAATGTAAAAATTTTTGGAGATGATTTATGGTTCACATTTGCATGTATCATAGCTCAAGAACAACAACTTAGTATAATCCCAACTCCATTGGGGTCTGCGGGGTCAAGATCTATACACTCCAATCGCTATAAATAGAGATAGGCTGTTTCCGTTAGACAGTAGTCGCTAGATGCCTTGTTGCATTTACTACCCAAAACTTCATAAAGAGTAACAAGCTAGGGAAGTTTAATGTATCTTTTTTATTTAGTCCATTATGTGCTTGAAACTAAATCATTGTCAATGATGACTCTTTTAGCTCCATTGCATGTATTATAGCTTAAAAGAGTGTAAAACCTAATTGAGTTATGGACATCCAGTTATTATAAAAATTGTTCTTTGAAGCTAGGGATTATTTGAATATATTGAAAGGGTTTAGGGAAATGCATTCTCTTGGTTATATGGTTCGTATTCATAGAAAACTTAGAGCTGCATAGTTTCTAAAGATTATTACAATGCATGTATAAAAAATAATGGGCCTAAACTCTAAAATCAATAGCAATAGGAAACCCTAGTTTTTCTAGAAGTAGTACTTACTACACACACACACACTACTATCTATACCACCACAACAACAACAATGATTACAACTTTGTTGGGGTCTAGACTGCCAAGATGTATGCAACCTTATCCCTTTTTAAAAAACATAATGGTTATTTCAGTTAGATCCTTCATGCATTGTTGCATTTAGCATCCAGAACTTCATAGAAAGTAAGAAACATAAGGGAAGTTCAATGTGTCATTTTGATTAGTCAACTATTTAACCGAAAGATGAAGATGGCCAAAACAATTTTTTTAGCTCCATTGGAAATGGACACATCTATACAACTATCTTTAAAATATTTCTATAATCCAACACACTTTGAAGCTTCAGTATACAAAATTTTATCCTAGCGTAGTACAACAGCAACAACCCAGTTAGATCCCACGAGAGTAAGGTCGGTGTGTACGCAGACTTCGCCCCTACTCGAAAGTAGAGAGGCTGTTTTCAAGAGACCCCCGACTCAAGTAGTACAAATAATATAAGATCACAGAAGACACATAAAGCACAAAATGCACAAAACACAAAGGGGAAAATAATAAACTAATGTTAACGAAAGAAAAACACTGCAAGCAGAGAACACCAAGCATACAAAGCACACAATAACAAGTGTAAAAACTACCACCTAGCCCAACACGCTAATCCTAGCTTTCTAAGCACTCCTATTCCTCAATAAGTAGGTTTTGTCTAATCACCTCCTTCGAGTTCTTCCTAGGTCTACCCATTCCCTAGTCCCACCCACCAATGTAAGCCTCTCGCATCTCCACATCGGGCATCGTCTCACATCCCTAAACCACCTCAACCTAGCTTCCCGTAGCTTATCTTCCAAAGGTGCTATGCGTACTTGTCATAGGATAACCTCGGTTTCAAATCCTATCCATCCTCGTTTGCCCACTCATTCACTGTAGCATCTGCATCTCCGTAGCATGCAATTGACGAATGTGGGTTTTCTTAACTACCTACTCTCCGCACCATACAACGTAGCCGGTCTAACTATGGACCTGTTGAACTTACCTTTCATTCTAGCCAAAATCTTTTTTATCGCATAAAACCTTGAAGCCAACCTCCACTTAGCTCAAGCCGCTCCAACCCAATGCACAACATCCCCGTCCAACTCCCCATCCGCCTAATGACCAAGCCAAGATACCAAAACTTGTCTACCTTGGGCACTAGGTGAGAATCAATCTTAACTTCCACCCCTGATTTCGTCTCCTGGCCACTAAAACCACACTCCATGTATTCAGTCTTGGTCCTACTCAGTTAGAATTCACGGAAAGGCACCAAAGTTTTAACACGTTTACTCCCCTGCGGGTGTCATCGAAAAGCACAACATCATCGGCAAAAAGCATGCACCACGGGACCTTCCTTTGAACTCCTTGCGGTAGGACATCCATCACTAGAGCAAACAAGAATAGGCTAAGGGTAGACCCTTGGTGTAATCCCACCTCTACTGAGAAAGCCCAAGCTTTATCTTAGTCCTTGCCCCGTTGTACATATCTCTGATTGCACGAACGCATGCGATCAAAACTCCTCTCGACTTAAGGCACCTCTCCAAATAACCTCCCTCGGCACCCTGTCGTATTGTACCTTTTAGTTTAGAGTAATATTTTAAACAGGATATGTAATTTTGTTCCATATTGTACCTTTTAGTTTAGAGTAATATTGCCATTAATATTTAACAAGTGTTATCCTTGCTCACTATACTTTCAGGACTTGCACTAATAGTTTTACTTGGGCAGAGAAGACTCTTAGTCTGGAGGCATTGACAGATCCTCTTTTAGATGAACTGAGAAGAATCTATGAACTTTTCGCGAAAAGTGAGATGCACCCAGTTGGCACACATTTGGAAAACATTCTGAGCAGTGCTAATGAGATATCAATGCACACCAGTATGGTGGAATTTGTCCGTAATGCTGCTTTGCTTTGCATGACTGTATTCCCTCAAAATTTCATCCTTGAAGAAGCTGCTCTTGTTGCTGAGGAGGTATCAAATACCCCGATAAATTCATCTCGCAGTTCAGTAACCCCTTGTCGAGTGCTTGCAAAGAGTCTATTAAAAAACAACCGCCAGGTATAGATTTTAATGTGTTCTCATTTTTAAATCACTTCTGGTTTCATGGATTGATGAGGAATACATGTATGAAGCCTACGATGTTGATGGGGAATAAAATCACGAATTAATTTCACTTTTCATGCTTTGATTATTGAAATATTTATTCGGTGAATTTAGGAAAAAATATCTGTATTTCATATTTTTTTAGACTAAAGGATTTGGAAATACAACCTATAGAACAGATCCTGTTCAAGTATGGTCGTATCTGTATTTCATACCTAACAAAGAAGTAGAATACAAGAATTTAAAGACTAGAACTTTTGAAAGTCAATATATGACATCATGGGTGACATCAAGTGTGCCTATCTCATAGTTGACCTCAATGCCTTCTAGACCGACCCTATTTCTAATTTTTTTTCTATACCGACCTTATTTTAATTTTTTTTCTAGACCGACCTTATTTTAATTTTTTTTCTAGACCGACCCCTTAAACTCAATATTACCATACCTTATTCTCCATACTTATTCTTTAAGATTGCATAAATTGATCACATTTGTCATTGGTTTTTAAATTGTCACATTTAGTCATATTTCTCGTACCCATATGAATCTAAAAAGAAAACTTTACAATATAACCTCTTTGGATTAATAGCTTTGGGATAGAAAAACTCTATTGATCAATAACAACCTAGTAGAATTCAGCAAATAGAGTTTGGAGAAGGTAGGTGTATGAAGATCTTAGGGCCTGTTTGGTGTGGAAAAAAGATATGGGTTCTGACCAGTATCAACACCCTTTTATGGTGTTTGGTGAAGCGTAAATAGGTTTCAAATTTGATATCTCTAGTTATCAAAACCCTCCTAAATGAGGGAGTTTTGTTATCTCCTCAACTGCCGACCACCCCCCTCCACCGGCTCCCTCTACTAACAAGAATCATTGGAGATCTCTCCAAATACTTTCATTTCAAATTTTGGTACTCATATCATTTCTAAAAAAAAACTCATAACCCATATCATATTAATCCTCGAAAACTCACCAAGCAAGGCCTTACTCTTTACCCCAAAGGTAGATTTGCTGTTCCCAAAAGACCTTATCTTAAGGGGAAAAAAATTTAAAAATACACATTAGTGAAGTTCAACAAATACATGGAGAGAAAACATAAACGAGAGAAGGGGAAAAGAAAAGAGTAGTTACCAACAGAAATAAATTAGCAGAGATGCCTCAAAAGCAAGCACCGCACATGGAGACCTAAACACCTAGCTAGCCAATTCTCAAGAGTTTACACTATAACTCTAACCGTCAACCTCCAAAGGCTCTTATCTAGGCTTATGTCCTTCGTGACCTCTAATAATCTCAAATCATGTTTAATCACCTCACTCCATCTCTTATTATGTTTATCTCTACCCCTTCGCAGATCTTCTGTGACCAACCTCTCGCACCTATTCACAGGGACACTTCTCTGCACGCGCCCAAACCACCTCAATATACGTTCTTTTGGATAAGGCCATTCCGAACCATATCTCTCTAAGTGTGTCCCCTCATTCACCTTAGTATTCTCATCACTCATCTTTGTCACCCCCATTTTTTGCATGCAGGTATTCTTCATGGTGGATTTGACATACTAGTTGAATTACTGTTCTATAAAACTTACCTTTTGCTTAAGTGGTGCAAGTGTTTTGAACCAAACCCACAACGATAGTCTCCGTTTCATCCAACTTAGTGGCATAGGTGGAGGGACTGGGAAAGTAGGGCATGTCCCCCCCAAGGTGATTTCGGTGAAGGTGACATGCGCACATGCAATGTGGATTGTAGGAGATTTAGGAAGAAATATGAAATGACTTCAACACGATGGTGCCCTCGAGAACTCAATCCTTCCTCTGCCATCGTTCCAACCCACTCAGATATGATGGATTGAGGGGTCATGGGTCACATCTCTACGGACCTTCAAGCCTCTTCGTTCCATACCTCAATACGTCTTAAAGGCTCTAACTACAGAGTGGAGCTTCAACCCTTTCCCAAGTAGTCTTTTTTTTTCTTTTCATTCTTTAGAACATTTTCCACCCCTGACCCCTTTTAGTTCGTGGTAAAAAAACCCTTGGCTCAACAACAACAAAATACTAGTATAATCCCAACTCTGGGGTACGGGTTGAAGATGTACACAACCTTACCACTGTAAAAAAAGAGAGGTTGTTCCCATTAGACCCTTGGGGCATTGTTGCATTTAATGCCCAAAACATCTTAGAAAATAAAAAGCAAGGGAAGTGAAATGTGTCGTTTTGGTTTAGTCTCTTTACCCGGTGCTAAAACATTCTAAAAAATGATGCTCTCAGCTACATTGGCAGTGAATGCCAAGAACCTCGTGACCCAACAACAACCCAGGAGAATCCCACCAGAGTAGGGTCTAGGGGGGTGTACGCAGACCTTGCCCCTACTCGAAAGCAGAGAGGCTGTTTCCAAGAGACCCACGTGGTCCCTTAACCAAAATTCAATGATATTAGACCAAGATTGTTGTGATCCACATAATTATTTCATAGCTTACATTTGGATTTCCAGAGAGATTAGTGACATTAGTGCCAAGAAGAATAGGGAAATGAAGAATATTGTTGTTCAGTAAAAGGGGAACCAACATTACACATAAAGTCACATAAAGGCAAACATTGTTTCTGGTGCTAGAGCCAGGATCAGTCATGTGAGATAATATTGTTGGGTACATTAGGGTTGATTCCTATTTTTGTTTTGGACAAAAAAACGCATGAGGATTAATTTAAAGAAGAACATTTTGTGTGCAGTGTTGCACATTATTCACATGTTGCATGCATGAAAAGTTTCAGGGGAACCCACCAATAACCCTCTAATACCATGTTGAAAGGATCCAGGAGGTGAAAGTGAAAGTATTTCTTGTATTCAACTAAAGAATGAATCCAATATACATGCAAACATATTTCGCTCTTCTTGAGGTTTTGAGTATGGTATCTACACTTGCGATAACATGAAGTCCCATTGGAGTTCAATTTTATCTTACTACTTATGGACATGGCTGTTAGTTTCCTCTTACAATTGAATGGTCTTACCAGCTTTTGATGCCATCCTGCCTCATTTATTTTTCTTTAAAATGATATTTGGGATTGGTATTTTGTTTTTTTTCATTGCCATTTATTTTCCCCCTTAAGTAGTTTGTCTTTGATGAATTGATGGTCTCTTGTTTGTTTCTTAAAGAATATATTTTCCTATAGGATGTATTGTTATGCGGAGTCTATGCACGGAGAGAGGCAATGTTTGGGAATATTGATCAATCCAGGAAGATTTTCGACATGGCATTGTTATCCATTGAAGGACTTCCAGTGGTATGTTTGGACTCTAATTACCTGATTTACCTCTAGTAAGCATGGTTCGGTGTATACTGCTGCCCATGCATTTCTATTGCTTCCATTGAATTGGATGTCCAAACTCAAGCAACTCTTGGCTTTGCCATATGTGATTAAAATGAAAATATAAATGATAAATAAACTTCAATGAAGCCTTGAATTCTGTTTTGTCTGAATGCTCTGCATGTCTGCCTGCCATTTATTATTCCTGAGTCGCTTTTTTGATTGGACTAAGTTGAAGTCTCTCTCGGGTGAGCCTCTACAGGAGGATTCTGATCTTCATCTTCTTCAGATGAGGAATCTGGTTCCCGAGTGGCACTTGAAGCTCCTGTCCGTTGTGATATTTGTGTGTGTGTGTGTGTGCTGATGCTTTCTGAACTGAGCCTTCACTATGCTGTTTTCATTAACATCAACATGAGACAGCATAGTGATGGTCCCCCTTTAACATATTGACTTGGACTGCACGACTGGGGATACTTGATTGCCAAAAAGTTTGGGCAGATTTGAAGGAAATCCTGAGTTCTCAACGTTAGGATACATAACAGGAGTCGAAGCAGTCAATTGTTTGTTAGTGGTTCTGAACTTATTCACTGTGGTCAGTGCTTTGGGGATTGGGCAACAGAAAGGTTTTCATCATCTCACTAGGTAGTAGGATCAGTTTCATTTAAGTCATTTCCGGAGACAGAATTGGTTAGTGAGAACCCAGTTTGTGGAGGATCCTTATATCCCATAGCAATGTTCGAAATGGCGCATTGTGGTTTTGAGGCGTTTTTCCATGGCGTGTTGTGTGAGCCTCATTTTAGAGTACCAAGGTGTGCATAAAATATTATAAAAAATAAAGCAGAACTGTTCATTTGACATTGCCATTCAATGCCATATTATTACATCGTGCATTGCTCGAAAGCCGTCCCAAGCCCCCTAACCCCGCCCTCCAACCCCCCAGCCACCTTCCCAAAATGCCGATTGGGACCAAATGTAGCATCTGTGGGCTTATTAACAACAGTATCAGTTAGGTTATCATCCTGGACAGAATTGGGTAATGAGGACTCATCCTGTACCTTGTAACCCAAGTCTAAGCATTTGTAAACTTATCAACAACAGGGTCTGTTGAGTTATCAGACTAGACATGGTCCTTGTCTCCCAAAGCTGCTGAATCTGGAATCTTTACACGCTGAGAAGATCCCCTACTACCCAATGTTGAACCTGCAGAGTTGTGATTGGTAGTAGAAGGAACTATCTCTTAATTTCCTTTAGAGCCAGGATTCATAGGGTCATTTCCCGGATCAGATAAGGCAACCTTTGTACTTGGGATTACATTTTCAGAGGGAAGTGGGAACTGATTGTGATGGAATCAAAATAGTTGGAACCTTAGCTTGTTCAGTAGCTGCCCGTTCTCTAGGGGCTCAAGTAGCAACTTGGTCATCTCTAGAGTTTCCTGTCACAGCTCTAGAACCCGGAGTAGAGTGACAATTACACTCACAATTAAAATGATAAAAATGTCTACACAAGTTACAATTAGAGGGAAGATTCTCGTAAAAGATGGAATCAAGATATGAATGTTTACCAAAGAGGATCCTCAGGATCCTAATTTGGTCATTAATATTACTATTAAAATTTTTTTGCAGAAAATATTATTAATGTTATTACTATAATAATAATAATGATGATGATAATTAGTTTTCTACTCCCTCCATTCCAAAAAACCATTCCACTTTCAATTTCTATCTGTCCCAGGATACACTTCAACTTTCAATTAAAATCTCCCTTACACCCCTACAAATTATTAACATACCCATCACATCATATCTATTCACTATTAATCTATCCATCATATCCTATTAAAACATACAATAAAGGGCAAAATTTGAAAGTTACACTAAAATTGCACATCCCTTAAATCCTACCTTTTTCCGAAGTGGATAAGTTTTATGGGACGGAGGGAGTATTAGAATTCTTATTGTATTTTAGTTAATCTTCTTAAATGGAAATTTTTAAGTCTCTTATTGATAGTCTTATTCTCTTTTAGGTAATACCCTAATTAAGGATTCATGTTTGCTAGTATCCAAGGTTGTTACAGCGACAAGGCAAGTCGAGGCACCAATAACCTTCATATCACCTAGGCAACAATTACGCAACCTATATATGTATACATGCTCTATATATACTTTATATGAATACTTAAGCATATTATAACCACATATTGGTATAGGTCACACCATATTCGACTGTTAAAATTCAGAATAATATATGATTAAAAATCTTATCATAAGGGACAATCAAATTAAAATAAAAGAAGATATAATTAAAATGTTATTATAAATGGATAACTACTAGACTTGAAGAATGAAATATAAATTTAAAAAAAAAACTTATTGTGAGTAGACCGTAGATTAAAAAACCAAGTAAACAAAAAATTCAAATTTAAGCCTTTTAAAAACGCAAATTAAAAGAATATTATTTAACAAAATATAAGTAAATGAAATAGAGATGATAGGTGAGGGAAGGACGATCGGCTCTTGACACAAGAGAGATGATTGGCGATTGTCGAAACAGAAGGATGCCTCAAAAGATTGAGAAAGATAGCGGCCTAGGTTAGATGATTCTAAGGGACTGGATGATAATGCGATGTTAAGTTTTGTGCGCTCAAACCCGGCAGAAGGCAGGTTTTGTTTCCCAGAGTTCTTTTGTGTGAACAGGCGTAGTGATAAGGTCTGAAAGTTTTCTTTCTGGATTCACATCAAGTCAAATTATTTAAAATGGGGCTTTTCAAAATAAAAAAATGGCCCAAGGGACAGGAAGCCTAGGCGTGAGGCAATGGTAGGCAATGCCTAGGTTAACACCTTAATGCCTTGAGGTTTTCTGGGCAAGGCTGAGGGACAAGGCATCCACGGAAGAGCGCCTTATCGCCTAAGCGATGCCTAGGCGACACCTTAATAACCATGCTAGTATCATTACGATAGGTCTCTTGTAAGGCTTTGCCTATTTATACTCGTACAATCATTAATAAGATCTTGAATGGTTGAAGTCAAATCTCTAATTATGAGAAGCTAGTCATGGACTTCTCTCCCCTCCTTCCTGCCACGGGCTTGGATGGATCAATGGTTTCTTCTTTTACGTTCATTGATGTGCCCATAACAATTTGGTATCAAATCTATTTCGTTTTATTTTTCAGCCCAGAAAAGAAATCACCAAAATATGGAGTCTCAAACTTCGTTCTATCTCTAAATTATGTTGTACCGTTGGTGAATGAGATTTATAGTGCATATTCTCTGTGCAATTGGTTCAACATATTGAATTCTGAAATATGATGCAATTGAATTTCAAGTGTTGGTATAGTTTGACTCCGTTCTTGATGCAATTACTGACAAAGTGGAATTCCACAGGGAAAACATTCATGAAAGATGTTGCAAACTTACAACATGAATATCAATTACAATCCACCACATCTGCACCTGCCAAATCCTCCTCTGGATCAAGCGTTTTCAGGGCTATTTGATGTGTTGTGGAATATGGAGCTTACAAATTTAGTCTGCCCTATCTTTGTCCTTAACAACCGTGTTTCCCCCACTACTTCAATTTGTACCTACTCTATTATTGTTACCACATACACTGATACACATCAGGAAGCTCTTACTCAAGAATCAAGATGCAGCTGAACCACTATTGTCAATGGTCAAACAATCTAGCATTTAGTTTGCAAGCCAATAATTCGTGGTTGACGAAGGCGGTAACACAGGAGCCTGTGGGGAGTCAGCCTCCGGATCAAAATTTAGTGTGCACCAGAAGAACGTAAGACGGTGACCCAGGATACACCTTGATTGATGAATATAACGTCTAAGAAAATAATCCCCCGAGGCTAAAGAAATGAATATATGATTGTTCTATAAGAAACCTCCCGTATCCGGGAACAGATTCCTATTGGATCGAAGGATTTTTGGATGGCAGTCAAGGATGGTCTGCTATTGAGAGACCTCCAGACTAGTGTGAATTGAAAATTAGCAGAAAGAGTTTATGGAAAGATCTCAGTTTAGGGAAAATTGGTGCCTTCTCATCTGATAGAACATCAAACAAAAATGGGTTGCAGATCCCATGGATTAATAGCATTTGCCATTTTTGCCCAGCAACCCTAGAGGGAAAGCGGCAGATTCCACGGATAGGAAATTCAGTATATATACATATATGTTGTACACACCACACACACACACATTGTGTGTGTGTGTGTGTAGATTTTGGTTCAAATGAGAATGGTGCGTAGTGAAAGAAATGAGAATGCATACGATCCGTTAGATTTAAGATCTAACGGCTATTAAAAATAAAAAGTTCTGAAAAAATTGAAAACATCACGGTGGCAATTTTGTAAATAAGTTAAACGTTCCAAAAATGCACTACTTCAAGTGTAAAATTCATCACAACAGTCTGAAAATGCACCATTATCATATTCTCGTAGTAAGGTTATTCTCACCTGAACGTGTGTATGTATGTATGTATTCTGTGTGTGTGTGTGTGTGTGTCACCCAATCACTAACTTATTTTTTGAATTAGCTAATAAATAAAATGTAGGGTACATCTTTGGGGAAAGTTTCTGCATTGAATGAAGATAACACTTGAAATCTCATATTGTATTGTTTATTCTAATTTATTTAAAAAAACATATATTTTAATTTTTTCCCCTCTAAGAGGACCCCCCGTTCGGATGCCACTCTTGACTGTTAAGTCTTCATCATATCTATTTTATTGGGTTATATATTCATGTATATCGCCTTTTAGTGTCGAATATTTTCTTTTACATGATTCCTATTTGTGTTTTTCCCTGACAGGATATTCGGAGAAACGAGTCCCTGTTATATCTCTGGTATGCAGAAGTGGAGCTTGCAAATTGTTCTCGAGATGGTTCGGAGTCATTGCTCCGTGCTTTGCACATTTTATCTTGCCTAGGAAGTGGTATGAAATACACTCCTTACAAATGTCACCCCCCAAGCCTGATGCAGCTGAAAGCTCGACAAGGATTTAGAGAGAGACTTAAAATGCTACATTCATCTTGGAGCCGAGGTGTAATAGATGACCAGTCAGTTTCCCTTGTATGCTGTGCTGCTTTGTTTGAGGAAATAAGCACTGGTTGGACAGCCAGTGCTGAAATCTTTGACGAGGCATTTTCAAGGGTTCTTCCTGGTAATGAACTTTCTGTATTACTCCCTCCGTCCTCTTAGTTTCTTCTCAGTTTAACTTTGCATCGTTTTTAATGTAAGATAATAAAGTAAATGGGTTTTCAAGTTCGCTCTTTTCATTTATTTTAAAAATAAATCTGAAGGGATGCAGGCACGCAGTGCAAAAAAAAATGAAAATTAGGAATTCATATCCACTTACAATCATCCACACATTACAAAAATCATCCAAACATTACAAACAGGCAATTCTAATTCTAAAAAAACTAATCTTCCCCCCCACCCCCACCCCCACCTCCAAATCACTTTTAGGCTTACAAAATTTCAAAAGAGGAATAGAAACCCTCCCAAAAAGAGTGTCTATAAAAGGCAGTTTCCTCTTTAGGAAACTTCCATTTTTCAAATCTTCACTTCTTCCACATTCTTCTTCTCCTTCCTACTATACGCTGTCACATGTCTTTGCACACAAAACATTGCTAAAGAGCGTGCAACACCAAAAAAAAGCAAAAAGGTTAAGTAATGGTGATATGGACAACATCGTTATTGCACTGTTACTTGTCTCTAAACCTAATACGCTAGGGTTTGCTACTGCTCAAAAAAGGGATTTTCAGCATAATTTCAACATTTCAAGGCGCACAGTGAATGGCATATGGAGGCTGGCCAGGCAGCAGTTAGGTGAAAGGAGGCCAATTGATGTGAAACACAAATGTACAAGTAATCCAGGTAGGAGAAGAGGGATCTGGATATAGGAGCAATCTCAAACATTCCTTTTGCAATAGGACAAACATAAGGTGTTTGGCCTCAGTGTTGGGAGTGTCTAATACCACAACTTGTCCACAACACACATATGGGTTCAAACAGGTCTGATTAGAACCCACAAACAAATTGCAGATACTGCAATTCTTTTTCAATCAACTACTACCATCAAGTATCCCAAACAATCCCACATTTAAGGCCTTTGAGAATATTGTTCACATAGATGAGAAGTGATTTTTTCATGTCAAAGACATCCCAAAGGTATTACATGGGCATAGATGAGGAAGAGGTCCATAGGCAGTGTAAGTCTAAGGTATTATAACCAAGGTAAAGTTTTTAGGGGTTGTGGCAAGACCAATAATATCAGATGGGTGAAGTTCTTAGTGATGGAAAATTGGCGATCTTCCCATTTACAGAACAATCACAGCAAAAGGAGTAAAAATAGGGAGGCTGGGGTTCTAGAGATTAAACCCATTGTCAGTGTTACAAAAGGCTTCAAAGCAGTGTTGATCAGCAAGGTCATACCCACAATCAAGGAGAAGTGACCATCATTGAGGGGCACAAACATTGTGATACAAGTTTACAACAAGACAATGCTAGAGTACATATTGCTAACAATTGCCCAGACTTTGTGGAAGCAGGAACATGTAATGGGTTCAACATTATCCTAGCCAACCGGCCACCCAACTCCCATGATTTGAACATCTTGGACTTGTTTTTTTAATGTTATCCATTCATTGAAGGAGCTAGCAACCCCAAAGGCCGTAGGTTATTTGGTTAAGGCAGAAGAAGATGCATATGGGCAATTGCTAGCTCACCCATTGAATAAAGTGTGTCTAAACTACCAACACAAGGGCTGTTCAAGCTTAGGTCCAGACCGAAAAAACCAACCGAACCGGATTGTTAGGTCCATACTGACCCGGACCGAATGCATTTAGGTCCGGTCTTCGGTCCATGTGTTTTGAATGTTTGGGTTTCATTCCGGTCCGGTCCAAATCGGATATGAATTCGGTCCTGACCGGCAGGACAAATCGCACAAGTCGTGAAATATTGAAATTGTCTTAGTGCTTCACTCTCCCTCCACATAAGACATACACTAATTACTTCTTCCTTGCCTTGAGTCTGCCAAGTCTCCGATTTCAGTCTCATTGAAGTCCGAACTATTGTTTTACCATCCGATTTTGAAATTCTCTCTTCTACATAATCAGTTTTTTTTCAGCTTTTCATTTTGGTTGCTATCTATCCACTGATTTATTGTTTTTAAATTCTCTCTTCTACATATGTATTTAATGTTCAAAACCTGATTTGTTATTGTTTTGTAAGGATGATATTGATGTTTTTTTTTGTTTTCCTTGATAATATTGATGTTTTTTCCATGGCAGTTCTTTTTCGGTTTTAACTTACATTGTAGCCTACGTTTCTGGCAGTGGAAGTAAAAAATGTATTTTTGGTCTTTTCGATCCTAACCGGTTTGGTCTAGAATATATCGGTCCGGTCTGTCTAAAACCAATTATTTATAGGTCCCATCTTCGGTCCTTATTTTATTTCAATTCGGTCTTCGGTCTGGTCCAGTGTGGTTCTGGACCGTTGAACAGCCCTAACCAACACTGCATGCAAGAAATTATGAGGGTTAGAGTACAGTAGGGAACAACTACAAGGTTCCTCACATGGGCAAAGATAGACTATCTAGAGAGGGAACACTTCGTAGTGTGTTGCAGTTAGTGGAAGGACTGGAAGGGGTGTTGGAAATGGCACAACAAGTACTGGAACAACACCTAGCTCTTAAGGCAGTATTTCTCAGTTAATGAATGAAGATGAGGACCACTTTAATAATCTTTAAGGATGAACTGAATGCATATGATCTTATATTAGGATTTTTTTGTAAGGATGTCTTCTGGGGGCTTTTGAGTTTTGGGTTTTAGGTTTTTGGATTTTGGATAAGTAGGAAACAAGTACAGAATACCCCTAAGTTGACAGCTTATGTAATGATAATGCGATTATGTTTATAAGTTATCATATCAATACTTAGTTACCCATGGTGCACTATAGGTTCAAAGCTTAACATGAATAACCGTACACTAAACATGTGTAGTAAACACACATACACACTTAACATGAATAACGTTCCATACATCACAACATGCTCAGTGGCCAAACATGTTTAGTAAACTGTTCTAAACATCTTCATTAGAGCATGCTTGGCTGGGAGTGCAGTCCAAACACTCATACACATTGAACAAAGCAGAGTCATTTAACATCGCAGCATGTTCATGTTTGTATGATCATATACCTTAACATCACAGCATGCTCAGGTCATTATAAACATCTACCTTAATATCAGAGTATGCTCATGTCATTATGAACATCGACCTTATCATCACAGCATGCTCAATTGACTATCAAACATTCCTTGACACAGTCCTGCATGCTCAATTAACCAGCAAAACCACATATACATCATTGCATGCCTAATTACTGTTGGGTTATTCGGTGAAGGCTTTAGAGCTTTGGGCTTTAAGCCCGGTCGGCTAAAGGGAAGAAATATGGGGGACCGGTTTTAGTTATTAATTAAAGGGCCCATTAGTTGTTTCTTGTTTAGCAAGTTGTTAACCCTAGTTTATATCTTATAAATACCCAATCATGTAACTATAATCTGTGAGCACCTAATAAAAGATAAACCCTAGTTGCAACCCGTGGAGTAGGTTACTGACCGAACCACGTTAAATCTCGCGTTCTTATTTTCTGCTATTTGTGTGTGTGTGTGTGTTTCTTCGCTTCCGCTTGATCGCCTCTGATCTCTGATTCCTAACAAGTGGTATCGGAGCTTTGGTTCGGTTAAACACACGGTTACACAGGATCAATCGCAGGAAGAAGGCTGTTCAGGATTGTTTTTGCTGCTGTTTTGCTGCCGCGGTTAAGGGGCTGGTTCAGATCTGATCAGGGGCTGGTTCGGATCTGATCAGAGGCTGGTTTGGATCTGGTCAGGGGCTGTTCGGTCGGTTTTGGGTGAACTTGGCGATTAGGGTTTTTGATTGTGGACCTGGTACTCGTTGGTTCGGGTTCTTTGATTTAGGGTTTGTTTTCTTTTCGAGGTTGCTTGGTTTCAGGCCGTTATTCCTTGGTTTTTTTCTCTGGTTTTTTTTCTCTCGTTTTGCAATGGCTGGGGACGGGAGGGTTCGAATCGAGAAGTTCAACGGTACTGATTTTGCATGGTGGAAAATGCAAATAGAGGCTTTGCTTGGTGAGTGCGATTTGGACATGGTACTGGAAGAGAAACCGGATGGAATGGATAAGGCTGCTGAAACAATTGGGACTCAATCGGAAATAAGCCAAACCGGGCACTACGGTAAGACGTGAAAACACCCGATCCCATTCCGACAAAGGACAAAAAGGCAAGAGGTAAAATTAGACTAGCTTTGACTAGGAGTGTGGCGTTTAATATCATGAAGGAAACAACTGCTCGTGGTATGTTAACAGCTCTGTCAAATATGTATGAGAAACCGTCGGCCGGTAATAGAGTGTTCTTGATGAGGGAATCGTTCATGATGAGAATGAACGAGGGCAGCCCAGTTGCTGATCACATTAATGAGGTCAATTCGATCTTGTCGAGGTTATCATCAGTAGGCATGAAGTTCGATGATGACACTCTGTGATTCTGTTATCTTCCTTGCCTGATAGTTGGTGGGGATTTGTGACAACGGTTACTGAAACTGCTGGAACAGGAAACTTGAAGTTTGATCGGATACGGGATAGTGTTTTGGGTGAAGACATTCGCCGGAGGAACGCTAGTGGAGGATCTACTTCTGGGTTACTCAGTGTTAGCAGGGGAAGAGGTAATAACAGAAACAGTGGGAGTCGTGGGAAGAGCTCGTCCAAGGCTGGAAAGAATGCGGTGTGCTGGTTCTGCAAAGAAGTTGGGCATGTCAAGAGTCAATGCCCAAACAAGAAAAATGAAATTAGCGCAGTTGTTGGGAATGCATCTGATGATGATAGTGATGGATTGATACTCAGCATGGAAAGCTATGTTGACTCTTGGGTCATGGATTCTGGTGCTTCGTTTCACGCAATGCACAGCGGTGAGGCGATGGTGAATCTCAAAAAGGGAGACTTTGGAAAGGTAAAGTTGGGTAACGGGAAAATTTCTAAAGTAACAGGCATGGGAGATATTGATCTAAAAACTTCATTTGGAACTACTTGGAGCTTACAAAATGTCAGGGTGATTCCAAGACTGAAGACAAAGTTGGTCTCAGTCGGACAATTGGATGAACAGGGACTAGACGTCAAGTTTGGTAGTGGAAAATGGAAGGTGATCAAAGGAAATTTGGTTATTGCTCGAGGCTTGAAAAGAGGATCGTTATACATGGTACCGGTGACGTCTGAGGGAGTGACCAACCCGGCAAAGACAGTTAACAAAGTCGGGCTCACTGAATCGGGCAAAGCTAAGAAGGTTCATTTTGCAAACGTGAATCTTGGAGTTTTGGGGATGACAGTTGAGTGTGTTCGGAAGTCTGAATCAGGTCAGGGGTTTCGTGACAGTGGGAGCATGGGACGTGTTCCGAGTACAGTTCTGAAACGTCGTTGGGTTTTGAGGACCAAGAATCCAAACGTTAAAATCTCTCCTGGGAATAGTTTGCTGGATTTGGAGAGTGGTAATGGTCCTCGGTGTATCTCTGGATCCGGTGGATTGTGCAAGCCGGTTGAGACAGAGGCTGTGGCGGTTACAGTCACGACTGGGTTGGAGCTCGGTGGAGCTTCAACTGTCCTTTCAGGTTATTAATGAAGGGGGTGGTTGCAACTAGGGGATATAACTGGAGTCTTAGCTTGTTCTTGGGAACTGGAGGCTTGGAGGACTTGACAGTGAAGATTACTAAGATTACTGAGTTACTCATGATGGGTTTACATGGATGGCATTTGTGTCTATGCGAAATCCTTCAAGTGGGAGATTGTTGGGTTATTCGGTGAAGGCTTTATAGCTTTGGGCTTTAAGCCCGGTCGGCTAAAGGGAAGAAATATGGGGGACCGGTTTTAGTTATTAATTACAGGGCCCATTAGTTGTTTCTTGTTTAGGAGCACCTAATAAAAGATAAACCCTAGTTGCAACCCGTGGGGTAGGTTACTGACTGAACCACGTTAAATCTCACGTTCTTATTTTCTGCTATTTGTGTGTGTGTGTTTGTTCGCTTCCGCTTGATCGCCTCTGATCTCTGATTCCTAACAATTACACTTCTAAACAGGGGCATATAAACATCACAACATGCTCAATTTACTGTAAAAACCAAGTGAACATCACTGCATGCTCAATTAATATTCAACATATCTCAGGCACAGCAATGAGTAAACCAAAGAGCCATAGCATACATGAAGGGAAGTTAGGGAACCCAATTTAATCCCGAGTAAAAGCTGTAGCATTAAGGAAACTAAAGAGCCATAGCCCTAGCAACACCAAGCTCTTTAACAAAATATTAGACAATGATTAATTAGCATGATGGACTTCCCTTCTGTGAAATTTTGATTTCAGCAAGGAATTAAAACCTTCATGATGGGAAATTCTGGAGTTTCATAGAGGGGGGTTGGCAGACTCACCTCCTTCGGAGTAACCCTCAAAGTGATCTAGAGAATCTGGGACAATAATTTCATCCCATAGTAGATAGGCGTCATACCCTCACTCCCGTGTATGGAGTCTGCTCAGTCACAACACTGGCTCCTTCAATCGCAATGGAAGGACCATGCATGGCATCATCCCCATTGTCTCCACCAATTTCGTAGAGAAGATATAGATCCTTCTAAATTCATGAGTAGTGAGTAGGGATTTTAGTTAGGGGGGATGAAAGACAATGCGACGAAGAGGGATGCACAGTGGGAGCGACTCCCACAAGAACAAGAATGGGGTGGTGTGATCTACGCTACGGGTGGGCAGTGGGGCATATTGTTATCAAGTCGTCGACTAGTCGGCGACTAGTGGTCCGGTCGTTTTCTGGATGGCGACTTGGGTGGACTAGCTGTCCGGGCAAGCAAAGCAACGGCTAGTTGCCGCGACGACTAGTCGCTGACGGAAACCAACCCAATTTGACCCGACCCGATCCGATCCAAATTTCATTAAATTTTAAAAAGTACTCCACAAAACATCGCCTCACTCAGTTAACCCTTCTCAAATCCCGATGTCTCTTTCATGGAAGAAAATCGTCATGGTGGCATAACGTTGGATGATGATATTTGATAACTCAAAACATGGAATTAATTATTTTAATATGTTCTTTGACTTCTTTTTGTGCTTATTATCTTTGGTGGTGTGTTGTTTTTTGAAGATTAAATGATATTTGTTTCTTATGTATCCTTTGTAATGTGACTTTATGTGCTACCTTTAAACATAATTTTGTTTTGATAATGATATTTTGTCATATAAATTAATATAGTTATCTTGGGTCAATGAAGATATATATATAATGTTAAAAATTTCAATACTAATTCTGATTTGTCGACTAGGCTACGACTAGTAGGCTGGCTAGTTGACTAGTCCACTAGTGTCCTCTTCACCGACTCAACTCGACTTGTCGACTTAACGACCATGGTTGGGCGGTTGAGGGTAGTAAATAGTAGTAAATATGTTGATTTAGTTAGGGTACAATAGGGATTGTGTAATATTTTACTATTTTAGTGCCAAATTAAGCAAGTGAGGAGAATAAAATAGGACAGCCTAAAAATGAAAGTGGGAAGAACCAAAGAGGATGGATGAAGGGAGTAATTTTTATGTACTCATGACTATTTTTCCCATATATAACTATTCTAAATGTATTTCTGCAGAAAGAAGAAGGAACAGCCATCATCTAGAATTCCTGTTCAATTATTATCTAAACATGCTTTCTAAACATCTAAGTGAAGTCAAACTATCAAAAGTATGGGACTCTATTGTGGATGGGCTGCAGATATATCCTTTCAGTCCAAAGCTTTATGGCGCATTAGTTGAGATCGGTCATCTTTACAGTTCACCAAATAAGCTAAGGGTGGTATTCCATGAATACTTCAACAAGTATGTCCTTGAACTTCGTCTGCAGAGAATGGAAATATTTCATAAATCCATGTTTCTGTGCATGCAATAGTTGCTATTATTTTTTGCTGTCTTTATTGATCTTATCAGTTATTTCATTCTTAATGCATCCAAGCTGTCTTTCACTTGTAAAATTATGCACTGTTGGTTTAACTTTTACTGTGTTCATTGGACCATGCCTTTCTATTTTCATAGTGTATTAGATGAATCTCATAGTTACTGACTCATGTTCTTGATCTTTCTGTTTAAAAATCCAGGAAACCATCAGTCATTAATTGGCTCTTCACATTAACGTTTGAGATGAGTAGAGGTGGCTCTCAGCATAGAATACGCAGATTTTTTGAGAGGATATTAGCGAATGAGAAACTATGCAACTCAGTGATAATTTGGCGCAGCTACATTGCATATGAACTCGATATAACTTGTGACACATCAGCTGCAAAAAGAGTTTTTTTTCGAGCAGTCCACGCTTGTCCCTGGTGAGTTCATCCTCCATGGTGATGTAATAGTTACATTGTCCCAGAAACTATCTCAGCAGTCTTTTTGAGCGGGCCGATTGCTTTTGGCACAAAATTTGAGCACTCTGATAAAAAAGGATGGGGTAATGGGTAAAGTTATTGAAGGAAAACATATCCTTTATGGACGGGAAGTTTATATTGGGACAAGCCGAAAAAGACAATTGGAAGTTTATTTTTGGACAGAGCGAGTAGTATTTTAAATGCTTCTCTCTTCTTTTTCGTCTTAAAATTAAGATGAGTTACAGATGCTGCCTTTTCTATGTAGGTCAAAAAGGTTATGGCTTGATGGTTTCCTCAAGCTGAACTCCGTTTTAACTGCAAAGGAGCTTTCAGATCTCCAAGAAGTAATGCGCGATAAAGAGCTCAACTTAAGGACAGACATCTATGAAATTCTCCTGCAAGATGAGGTGGAGTGCTGATAGTGTATACTTCTGTTTGTACCTCTTCTCTCTCACTCTTACATCAAACTGCTGGATCACTTTTGTTATACTTTCAATGTTTTACCTATTCTTTAGTCTTTTTCCCTTTAGATTTTTTAAATATGTATTTTTTTTCAAAATAAAATTGAATTAATTATTAAAAGTAAAGGAATAAAGAGAAAAAGTAGAATAAAGAGAAAAAGATAAAAGGAAAAGAAAAGGGGGGAGTCGGTTTGGATTTCTTCTCGTCGGGATTGTGCGTCGTGGCTTGGGAACTTTTGAATACTCCGTATGTAATACCTTCGTTCAAAAACACTTTCACTTTGGAGATAAGTGATATTTAAGAGGTGTAATTTGGGTGCTGTTTTTTTTGTTTTGCCTTCTTAAGAGTGAGAATGAGAAGTTGGTATATTAATATGGATTAATAAATAAATATAATGTGATAAGTAGATTACTACTCCGTAATTGATAGTGATAATCTCTTGATTTTAATTGAAAGAAGAAAAGTTTTAAGGACGGATGACGAAGAAAAGAAGAAAGATTTTCTTAGGGACCGGAGTAAACTTTAATTGCTAATCTAAATTGAAAAATACTACAAACAATAAATTAAAGACATCATCATAACATATAATCGGATATGAATGGTATTGAGAGCATGAACAATGGTGTGGCAAAAATGGAATGCCACACGCTGACGTGGAATATTTCAACCAATAAAAAACAGTCCTGTCAACGAGTGGCACGTGAGTGGAGTGGCATGTCTTGCAGTGGCAAGTCATTGTTTTCATCACTTTTTTTCATATTTTTTCCATATTTGAATTATTTAAAATTATTTTACTTATATATTTTTATCATGAAAATATTTCTATTTACTCAAATAAATAAATTTTTTAAATAAATTTTAATTATTAAAAATATTTTTGTTATCTACTCCATATTTTTATTTTTTCCTTCATCTCAAATTAGATTATGATTTTAAAATTACGATGCAAAACTCTTTGTTTTTAAAAATTATTTTATTTAAAAATTGGTATACGAATTAAAAATAAAACTTATAAATTTAAAATTTACATCAAAAGTTCTACAAAAAAAGATGTGACAAATTTTTTTTAATTAAATAATCAATAAAAATAATAAGTAAACAAAAGTTATCAAGGGGTGAAAAAAAATATAATTTATTAAGAGACAAAGAGAGTAAAAAGTAGTTCTACTTCCTTCTAGAAAACATTTTTTTCCTTTTTTTCTTTTTTGAGGAATTCTCTCTCACAAATAAAAGGGAAAAAAAAGAAGAAAAAAAAAGGCTTACATGCCTCGCATAAGCCTTGCTGACCGTGGAGAAATGGTAGTCCCACGCGAGTAAGGTTTGCTTCTCATCCAATCTGTCAGGGCGTGGCATATGGACGGATCGCCGCTGCTGATGCTCTGAGAAAAGGGAAACGCCACATGTGTTCTTATAGCACACTTAAAGTTTTAAATTATATAGACTAATCTTGCCTATCTTATTCTTCTTTTATTCCAATTTAAGTTGTATGGTTCTTATGCTCTTTAACTGAAATTACTCTCAATCCAATAATATAAAAAATTAGTGTAGTGTTAAAAATAATATTACGGAGTATATATTTAATAACATTAACATTATACAAACAAAAAGGAGATGACTAATATATAATTTGTCAAATGAGTAACGAAAATAAGTATAAAAAATATTGGTTACAGTTTGCTAATCTGAATAATGAACATGCAATTTAAATAGGAACAAATAAAGTATATCGCAAATTGATCAAATTATTTGTGATTCAAAATTTTAGGCATATTGTAAGTTTTGAGAAGTGTACATGTAGGCCCTATTACGTTCAATTTATTTTTTCTGCTTTTTTCTTATTTCTATTAAAATCAGATCAGATCGAATCAGATCAGATCTCATCAGATCAGAACAGATCAGATCTAATTAAGGATTATTATTATTATTAGGAATTATTATTATCATTATTATTATCATCATCATCATCATCATTATCATTATCGTTATTACTCCATACTTTTTAAATTCCATACTTTTTACTTGTTTCACTTGATACAATTCTTTCAAAATATAAATTTAATTTCTCTTGAAAAAACACAAGAAGAAAGAAATGAAACTTTTGTGCGATTATAATTTATGTAGAGAAAAACAAAATGATATGAAACACAATTTTTTTCTTAAAAATGAAAAAGAATGAACTTTAGAAACAAGTTAAATAGAAAACTGAGAAAGTAATCCTTAATTATTAGACGTCGGAAAAATACTCTCTTCTCTATATTGATATCTAAATTTAGTTACTTATATATATATATATATATATATATATATATATATATATATATATATATATATATATATCCGAGATAAGGATACATTAAATACATAAAGAAACTAACAAATTTTTCTGATAGGAAAATAAAACACACCAATAAGACAAACAGTCATCAGAGCACTAGAAGTCCTCAGAGCCTCAGAGTTCAGAAATTACATATTTCCATTTCTAAAGACGTGACAATGAAATCCATCTAAAAAGAAGAGACTAACAAAAATGTTTTCTAATAATCCTACTTCATTAGTTTGAAGAGCCTTATACTCTTTCCAATCAATTTTTAAGCACAGATTCGACAGAAACCACATATGGAATATTGGTGGAACAAAGAAAAAACAATGGGTCAATGGCCCTCAATGAAGCAATTTACAGCCTTTGAATCCTCTTTTGGAATCGTGGCAGGTAGCTGCTAGTACTCTTATCACGTGGACAAGAGACAATTAGCT
Organism: Cuscuta campestris; assembly: GCA_900332095.2. NCBI lineage: Eukaryota > Viridiplantae > Streptophyta > Magnoliopsida > Solanales > Convolvulaceae > Cuscuta > Cuscuta campestris. The sequence goes on along the minus strand of OOIL02000451.1, from coordinate 795,904 downwards.
GCTTGTACAATGATATAACATCTAGTACCTCTACATTTCACCCCTTCAAGAATAAAATAGGGCATTTCCCATATTCAAAAAAGAGACAAAGAATAATGTCAACGATCTTCAATTAAACAGACACCTCCAATAGCCTTCTCTGTTCTTCTTCAACGTAAGCAGCTACAATCCTACGTCAAACCTTTCTCTCTTCTTCAAAGATGTCAGCAGCTATCAGCGCACGTCAGATTTTTCTCTTCTCCAATGACGTTAACAGCTACCAGTGCATGTCAAACTTCTCTCTTCTCCAACGACGTCAGCAGCCACCGACGCACGTCAGAATTTTCTATTCTCCAACGACGTGAGCAGCTACCGACGCATGTCAGACTTCTCTCTTTTCTAACGACGTCAGTAGCCACCGGCGCACATAAGACTTCTCTCTTTTCTAACGACATCAGCAACCACTGGCGCACGTCAGACTTCTCTTTTCTCAGAGTTTCCTGTTTCTAGCTAGTGTGTGAGTTTCCTCTTGCTTCAGTCAAAGTTCAGCTTGGAATTGAGGGGGGATGTTAGACAGTAATATTAATATTACTTCTGGTAGTATCGGTTATGGTAGTGTTTGATTATTAGTCAGCTTCCTATTCCTCTTTGTGGTAGATATTGTATTCTAGTTAGTCTCCATTCTCTATTCTTAGTTGTGTTAGGAGTCTCTTTTATATATACGTACTCTATCATGTACTTCATAATTCAAGGAACAATATTATTATTTCAATATTTCAACACATATGAGTATATGTGATATGTAAAATAAATTATAGAAATATAAATGAAAATAATTGTTTAGTTCACTAAAGTTATTTTGCCTTAACTACATAGCACTAAACATTTTTTTATACATATTATAAACTTTTTAAAAACTTAGAATATTGATGGTTATATTGGACCAAAGTGTAATTATCAATATAAATAGCTCAATATACTTATCCGGATAAAGTTAGCATGACATTAAAGCCCAGACTCGAGAAGAGAACAATGGCTTGATCGGAACAAGCTTTAAAAAAATCGAATCTAAAAAATAGAAACTGAATGTAAAAATAAACCAAACTAGACTGTTATTATTTGGATTCTATTTGATTTTCACTCGGAAAACCAAAACGAATAAACCACAAACTTTTCTATGCATTCATTGATGAGATGTATGAATTTCATTGGTCCCTTTAATTTCATTGATGAGATGTATGAATTTCATTGGTCCACATCTCGTTGCACGAGATGTGGTGCCCGAAATTAGCTTTGCCGTTGGGCGTGATACTATTATATTTCTGGCATTGCCTTTTCTATTTCTCAATCATATGTCAAGCATATTTATTTTTCTATTTAGTTTTGTTTTCACGGTACTATATCGCTATTAATTGTTAATTTTTTTCATTTTGTATCTTTATCTATTTGGTTTATGCAACTACATTTGTGGCATTCCCTTTTCCATTTGCAATCATAACTCACACATGATTCTATATATCTATATTTGATTTTTTAGTGATTATCTATCACGAATGCCACTATAATATCAAGATTGTATCATTAGTAATTACATGCAATTGAGCTCCTTTCTAGATTTAGTGAAAAAGAATTTTTTCGAATGAGTAGGGATGAAAATAGTGTTTGTGATAAGAGATTTTTCTAGAGAATTTTCCAGATTAATCTTTCTAATTTTCATGTTTAAACATTTTTGTAATGGCATTTTGGACAAATCTATTAAAAATTATTCTCTTTAAAATATTTTTAAAATGGAAAAGAGTCAAAGTGAAAAGATTAAATTCAAACAGAGAATGTTATAAGTAGCTTAATTCTGGATAGTCATCTCACAAATAGATAATGAAAGAAAAATTTTAAAGAGCTAAATTTCTTATTGTGAGAATTGGTGTGTGTCTAAGACTATAGCACTAAATGACATTTATTGGGAATATAAGTAGATGGAGAAAACTAACGGTGTATGGGTAAGGTTGGTATTAAAAAACAATGTACATGATTTAAAGCATAATTTACCTATTTTTTGGATGGAAAAAGAACATCTTATTAAGAGGTACCAAACCCTCTTTCACATTTATATAACATAGGATATATATATCTCTGTGTGTGTGTGTATATATATATATATATATATGAATTAAATATTTATTCTAATGTAAGAAGTCGTACTTGGCCTTCACCTTCACCGATCACCCAATTTAAAAAAAAAATCATAAACACACAATTATAATCAGGTTTCACATAAACGAATCTACGATTGGATATGCATACAAATTAACGCTAATTGTGATTTCTACCCTTGAGGAAATCCACGAACTCACCTCAATTATTTGACGGATTAGATGAATCAACTCACCGACTCAAACAAAGGTGGGGAAAAGGGAGGCTGGTAGCCACCACAACAGCATCTTAGCATCAATCGATCGGCGGTGAGATGACTTAAGAAGTCTCTCGGAATACGTGTGGGTGAGTAACTCGTAAACTCTAAAATTAAACATACTTGACTTCAAGTGATTCTATGATGAGTGGCCCTTGAGAAGTCTCTCGGAATACGTGTGGGTGAGTTTATGGATGTATTGATACTTTGAATGAATGAACAAGAATGATAATTTCAAAAAAAACACAAAAACAATAAAACTAAACTTCGAACAACATAGGGGTATTTATTTGAAAAATTATAATTTTATTTGAGTGTTATTGATTCTATTACAATGTAGTATTTGTTCGTGTGCACAGTGACGCAATACCTCTGTTAGGAATCAAACTTAAATGAGCTTCTCCATAGTGGACGCTCTGCCATTCAAACGTAGAAAGAAACTCATCGTCAGTGAGCGTTGCATAGTTAGCAAGGGAGAAGTACCAAGGGGTTGACCCGCGTTTGATTTTTGACAACTGTGCTGGAAAACAACTATACAAAGCATATGACATGTGCAAGTAACAAGTGCAAACTCCACTCTTTACCACCAATCTGTGATCAAAATAAAATTTACCTCCTTTTAGTGACGATAAATTTTTCCGTGGACCTAAGGTCTATGCTCATTTTATGGACCTTAGTACATTTATATCATAAAAGAAGTGAGTCTTTGCAAAATAGAAAATATCCGTTGGTAAATCCCATGAAAAATGTGAGAATGACCTTATTTTAAATGTGGATCTTGAGACCATGTATGCATCACCTTTCACTGAGTGTCCAATCAGGTCTGAGGAGACTCTCGAAAATGAAACTCATCATTTTTTTAAGAAAGAAACTCATTGGTAAAATTATTTAAAGAAAAATGAAAAAAGAAAAACGAACGGAAGTTATTGTGGAACCATTTGAATTTTTTTATTTAACAAGAATCATCGTGGGAGGCTCCGAGTGTTTGCAATGTGTGGAGCCGCACCGAGTCCCCAAACTTTTTTGGGGCACAATATTGTTAGATGCTCATTATTCTAATTATTTGACATTTTTAAATTTAATATAAATTTATATTTTAATATTCTAATTGTTATAAAAGTAGTTATTGAAATTAAATTTAATGGAGTACTAATTTTAAAGTACAAGTGTACAACCACTTTGTAAAAAAACAGAATAGGACCCAGAATTTTGCACATGGCGATTGGCGAGTCTCTTTTTTTCACATTTGTAGTCCGGCTTTGAGAATCAACAAGAAAAACCCTTCCCGCGCTTGGAAAGTCGGAAGTCTGAACTTTAGGGTTTAATTAGCTGCTTATCACACCATCGCTGACAGAGATCTCTTACGAATTTCGTCCTTTGCAGCAATGGAAGTGCAAATGGAAGCCTCCCCAATCAGCTTTGATCCCGAAGATCTCAGTATCAGACAGCGTTTCCGTCGATACGGGTAAGAAGTGTAACATTTCTCAGCCTTTCCCCCGATTGGGATCTTATTTCCTTCGAATAATAGGAAAAGCCTGTTCTCAGTTTGTTTCTGCTTTATGACTGTATGAATTGGTACTTATTCCAAGCTAAATTACCATGGCTTTAGAAAGTGGTAAACGTGGGCTTAGGTTTGGACCTCTGCCCTTGGCGTTCTGAGGTTAATAGGTCAACAAAGAATCTCTATCTCTACCCTCTAGGTGTAGGTTCGTTGTAGATTTCAGGTGAAAGGAACTAGTAAAAAAGCTAGTCATGGCTATTATTAATTGCTATACTTTGCACTATAAGAGGGTATATATGATGTTGGTAACCTGGTATTGACTATGCCCACTAAGATTTTCATTTTTAAGACTCTTCCTTAAAAATTAAAATTATGGACACGGGCATGTGTCTTCAATTTTCTTTACTCAATAAATGTGAAATATTTATTATTTTATTACTATGCGTGTATATGTATGTATTTTGAAGGGGGAAAAACATATATGCCTATCTGTTTTGATCCTTTTGGTAGTGCAAGTATTGGCTCATGGTAAGCTAGGCTTTTAGGAATCTTTTTTCATGGATTAATAATGATCATAGTTGCCATATGCAGAAAAAAGCACTCTCCTTCAAGTTTAGCCACTCGCCCAGCAAAATCAGCAACTAGGTTATCAGAGATTAGGTCAAATTCGGCTGTTTTAATGGAAAGTATCAGACACGAAGTTGAAAGCATTGATAATGACAGAACAACACCTCTAAAAATGCAACATGATCCAAAATGGAGATCTTCCCCTGAGAGTCATGGAGTTTCTAGGGTTGATGTCTCTAGCCAAAGTGGAAACCTATCCATTACAACATGCAAGCAAGAGCATGAGGCAGTGGAAGATAACGAGGGAACAACCTTTTATTTATTTGCTTCTCTACTGGACTCAGCTCTTAAAGGTTGTATTTACTTCAGTATACCTTTTATTTTATCTTCAATATCTTCAATTGCCGTAAAAGGCTCATTCTTCAAGCTGAGCGGGCTTCTCATTCTTCAATAGTTCAATACTTCAATTATCAGGTTACATTAACAAATCCATTGCAAATGTATTGGTAAAGTGGCTCTTGCTAGTTGCTACTTGCTACTAAGTAAACATGTCAAATTCTGAACTAGGGTTTTATTGAATATATAATGTGCAGTGCTGGTACTTTGTTTTTCAGTGAGATTATGAGAGAAACATATCACTAGTTACACATACAAAAGAGATTTTGAGAAAGAACTCACACTGCAACTATAGGAAACTGTCACTTTCAGCCAAGAGCCACAGCTTATCGAAAAAATAACTGCTTATTTTTCACTAAGTACATTGCTTCCTTCACTTGTTTTGGCAACTTCTGTCCACAGTAAGCTTATTGTTCTCTTAGCCTAACATTTTATTTTCTCTATGCTTCAGGGTCAATGTCGTTACCTGAATTGGTATTACAATTTGAGAGTTCTTGCCGTAATGTTTCAGAGTCAATTAGGTACCTTTCTTGCTATAGATATACACCATATCTAGTTTACCGGGCCCCTTTTGTGATGATGGCATGCCATATTCACTGCTAAAATAATGGGGTTAATTAGTACAATGTTTGCATGAAGTGTGGGTTCATTTGAGTTTTCTTTTACTTCTGAAAATTCTTCTCCTGATGCTAGGATTGTGACACTGCCTTGTTAGTTTTCTAACTTGATGCACTAAAATGGTCAGGAAATCTCACTTTTCTTTGTCTCTGACTACTTTACTGTAAACAACATTTAATTTTCATTTGAAAGTCAATACGTCTCTCTATGATACAACTGTCATGGCATATACCATTAAACTTAAAGGATAAGGCGTGCTAGTAAGACTAGCCACAGCCTTGGGTAAGATTGGTGCTGGCATACTTTGAGGCGGTCTTGGGCCTCTTGACCTATACTTACCAGTTACCACTCACCACTCACCACAGAATGTATATATACAACTATACAAATACAAGTACAGAACATAAGATGGGTTCAGCTCATACTGACTTGGGCAACACTAGGGTTTCAATAAATCTCAATTGTTAACACTTTTGACGTACATTGACATTGAAGCTCTCATTTATACACATGCATGTTAGCACAAATGTTTGAGTTGCTGTGTTCTGGCGGTTCACTTCATTGTGCAGTTGATATTCCTGAATAGCATTTTTATGGTTTGACAATATTCATTTCAGATTTGGCTCTAGTGAACATCATACAATTGGGGAGGACAAATTGATGAAGCAAAGATCAAAATTGTTGCTTGATGAGGCTGCATCATGGTCTCTCTTGTGGTACCTTTATGGAAAAGGCAAATCTTTATCCTACATGTGTATTATGCTTTAATATGGTCAAATTGTTTTGCAAATACTTGGTTCTGTTTGTTTTTCGGAAGTGGTCATGCATAGTTCCTTATTGGACTTGCTTACTAAATCACATCTTGCTTCTTTGGAATAAGGTAATTCATGAGTAGACAATTGTGCATCAACAGTAATTTGATTGACTTCATGCATTATTGCTTTATTTTTTCCGATGGAGTTTAATAGATTTCAGTGTACACCCACAAAAATATTCTATCCATTCATGACAAGTTTGCATGAGCTATTGGCAGGTATTATTTTAGTGCTTTGATAACCAAAGTTTTTCTGGTTTACAATCAATGAGTTTCTAATATGAATTAGCTGTCAGAATTTGAATTATTCCATATAGTCCACAATAGCTGCATTTAACTTTTCATTAAGGCCGCAAGAAGGCATATCTTGATATTTTCTATACAAAATTACAAAATGCTTAGAATTTTGAACATTCATGTGAAATGAATATGAACATTAATGAATATCTTATGTTCTTATTGGCTTATATGGTTGTCTTTTATCTTTGATAAATGGCTATGTTGTTACTTTAAATTTAAAAATTTGTGTATAAGTATTGGAAATTTGGTACCTTCTCGTAGACCTGACAAAAATTAATTTGACCTGTTTTGATGAAGACTAACCCAAAAATACTGGGGTTTGAACTATGTTCTTGTTGATCAAACCCGAAGATGGCAAAACCTAAAATGATCAGCTAGAATAGGTCAAATGTGACCAAACTTGACTTGACAGACCCGCCAAGGTATGAGTTTTCAAAATCATGTACTTCAGGATGAAACAAGATTTGATAAAAATAATGTTAAAATATTATTTTTTTCTTATTACTCTCTTTAGTGTATAAACATATTCTTTCAAAGGTGTTTTTAATGCTCTCATGCCGTTATCTTACTTTTTTTTAAAGTATACATATATAAATTTTATATATTATTTATAGTATTGTTGTACATATCTAAAAGTTAACTTAAAATTCAAAAGGAAATATTATTATAGCTTCAATATTTTCATTACAATATTTATTATGTTTTTAATGTAAAATGCATGTTCAAGGCTGCTAGCATAAATTTAAGTATTCTAAAAATAAACATTTATAACTCGTTGGGTCGACTTGAACCCAGTGATATTGGGTCATGAACATGCATTTCCCTACCCAAACCCAAACCCAAACCCAAACTTATCCAATCCCAAAGTAACCCAAACCAGAAGGAATCGAACCCAAATCAGACCGCACCAACTTGTTTGCCAGCTCTACCTTCTAGTAGTACAAAATGTACCTTTAGAATATATTATGCAAGTAATTGTTTTATCTGCTTGGGTTGTATTTTATTCCATCTGTTCCAAAATTGGCTTCTCTCTTTTGTTTCTCATCCGCTTTAAAATTATCTTTCCTTTTTCTTTGACGGAAAGTGTTGTTATTTTTTTCATTCCTAAATAAATCTCATACATAGAGTTCATTTTTCTTAATAAGCATGCCAAAGGAAAATGAGAAGCTAATTTGCTGGCCAAGGGAATGTTTTTTAGTAGCAACCTTGTGATAATTGCATTATTCTTTACCTTTGTGAAGGTGGGATCTCCCCTTTGTATTTTGTCACATAGTTTATTTTAATCTAGACTCCTTCAATTTTTTACAGGAAATGACGAGCTCCCTAATGATCTAATTATGGTGATGCACCTTTTGATATCTATACACTTCAACTACTAATCCCTCTTAATAATTCCTGTATATCCCTTGATCTAGTTTACCAAATTTATTTTTCTATATATAATTATTACTATGCCATATGGTTTTTACAGTTCCCAACTACTTCACATTTGGAGGCTTGCCAGTTTGTTAATGGAAATCTTACTGCACAGCTCTGCCTTCGGATAGTTCAATGGCTTGAAGGGTTAGCGTCAAAAGCCCTTGATTTTGAAAATAAGGTAATGCATCCGTCAAACATTTTTGCAGTATGCTTATGATACTAGATCTCTAGTGTTATCTATTATAATCAACATATGGTATGCCATATTAGTTACTGCATTAAAATCTCTCCCAGCCTCCAAAGTATGCAATTTAGGGCTTCTGTTATTTCCTGAACAATTGAACATTATTTTAGCGGTTAAACTCCCCTTCAGACTATATCTATAAAAATTTATTCTTCCCAATGTCAAATTGTTCTTCTAATTTTTCTCTTAGGAGAAACATCATAGTCGCCATAATTTAACATCTATTTGAATATAAACAGGGAAAAACCAAAATAGGAAAAATGCCACCTCAGTATGGGAAAGGCAAGAAATCAAGACATTGAATTTGCAAAAACCAATAAAATTTTCAGAGTAAATAAAAAGCACTTTTAAACATAGTTATCAAGGCATCGCCTAGGTGACGCTTAGGCGTCTGGGCGAGCTTTTGTGGATGCCTAAATGGTTGCCTAGCTTTTTTTGACCTGGGCAAATTGTGAATTGTGAGGAAGATTGGAAATCCTTGTCAATCATCCGGATCGGTGATTAAGATCGCAAGATTGTAAGATATACTTGGGTCGCGATCTATGGAAACCACTTTTACGTGCTGGAAAATGGAAGCGATAGGCTACGCGACCCTTCAGTTTTGACGGCAAACCTGGCTACAGTGTGTCGACTCTTGTGCGCGACTGTTCTCAATAAAGTAATAAAGTGTTGTGTTTTTTTCTAACTACAGAGAAAAGCCAGCGGAATTTGTGTTCTTTTTTTTGAGGATATCTATTTTCTTTTATACAAGGTTTGGTTCAAGGAATTTCAAAAGGAATGTGTGTTTTATTTAAAAAAACAACATTTGTTCATATATTTCAGAGCATATACTCTTTAATTACTTATTGCATACTATATGCTTTTACATTAGTACCTATAAAATTATTAAGGTCGCCATAGCCCACTCGCCTAGGGGATGCCTGCGGGCGCCTAATCGCCTAGGCGATTGGAAGGTACTCTAGCGCCCAGCCTCGCCTAGCCGCCGTAACAACTATGCTTTTAAAACCTGAAGAGTAGGAAAAAATGAAACTGTTAGAATTGCAGATTAAGTTGCAGACTGAACCAGTTAATTGCAGAATAAGAGCAATGCTCTGCCACGCACGGATCATCTCAACAGCCAAATTGGTTATGTCCCCTAGATCAGAATCCAAGGGCTGAGATCATCCATGCCTGACAGAATTGGTCAGGCACACTTGATGAACTCTTAATGAGAGCATTCTTCAGCAACAACCCAGTTGGATCCCACGAGGGTAGGGTATGGGAAGGGTGTGTGTATGCAGACCTTGCCCCTACTCAAAAGTAGAGAGGCTGTTTCCAAGAGATCCCCAGCTCAAGCTGCATATATAAAACAATTGCAGGGGATGCATAAATCAAAGAAAGCACAAATAAAGCATGGAGCACATAGAGGCAAGGGACACACTAGAGCTATCAAAGGAAAAGTAATGCAATCAAAGAGCACCAAGAATACAAGGCATACAAAACATACAAATGTAGAAAATAGAAAATGAAAAGGTTGCATCATCATCTAATTAGCTTTTTTTTTTGCAAAGGAAGTAAATAGACAATTTTGGCAACATAAATGATTGCTAAACTAAATAAAAAAAGTAGATACCATTGTAGTCTTTCGGAGATAACTGCAGTACTGCACAAGAACAAAAACAAAAAAAGAAAAAAGAAAAGCTGTAAAATAAAATCAGAGATTGTGAAGGGTGTTGATCTCTTGTGAGAGATGTGGGACGCTGGCGAGAGGCTGGAAGAGAGGAAAGGTCAGACGTGGATAGAGTGAGGGTTAATTGCACTGCTTCAGGTTAAGATATTTTCATAAGTGATATAGAAGTAAAAGATGTCAGCAGACTTATTAGATAAAAATTGGCTTTAGCATCACCATGATGCCTAGTTGCCGCCTCAGCAATTCTGGACAATGTCATTATTCCATCTCGCAGGTCAAACTACCTTGTTGACCTTTCCGAATCTTTCATCACCAGGGCGCTCAGGTAGCACTAAGGTGATGCCACATCAACAGTCAGTTTGTGTTTCCTCAAAAGAAACAGAGTCTGTGTTTAATTGTATATAATTTTCTCCACATAGGCATTGGATAATAATATTGGTTGGATCCACTTTGTCAAATCCATCTTTAGTTTGATATTGCAGGTGCGAGGATCTCATGTAGGTACTTATCTTCCAAATTCTGGAGTTTGGCAGCAGACTCAGCGTTTCATAAAGAAAGGTTCATTGAATGCAAAGACCATTAGTCATCTAGATTTTGATGCCCCAACACGGGAACATGCCCAACCATTACCTGATGACAAGGTATTCTAATATTTGCATCATTGCTCTTGCCTAATCTTCTTTTGTATAATACGTTCTCCTTTGCATTTTGTATGTTAGTCATTCCTGCTTAGTTGTCCTAAATGTTTTTAAGTGTTAACTGGAGTATAATTTAAACATCTTCAACTTATCTGTTTCCCAACATACCCTTTATTCCTTCTTTACTTTAGATGGGTCTAAACTTTCCTATTTAGAAGTGCAATTTAGGATGGAATATTGTATATCACATGTTTCCTTAAAAACTTTGCCAAACACGATCAGTCTAATTTGATATTTGATCTTCCCAAGTTTTATGTCATAGAACTATAGAAGCGCAGTGATGAATTAGTTGTCATCTAATTTTAAATATGATTGTTTTTGCATGCAGAAGCAAGATGAATCACTTCTAGAAGATGTTTGGACCTTTCTAAGGGCTGGCAGACTAGAAGAAGCATGCAATCTCTGTCGTTCTGCTGGGCAGGTTAGCCAATAGCTTTAAAATATGGTGTCCTACTGTCTTTAAACACGGCCATTGTTCCTTAAGGAAATTACTATTTCTAATTGACTCAATTTGCATGTTAATAGCCTTGGAGGGCAGCAACTTTATCTCCATTCGGAAGGTTGGATCAGAAACCCTCAATTGAAGCCTTGATAAAAAATGGAAAGACTAGGGCTCTGCAAGCCATTGAACTGGAAACTGGCATTGGTCACCAACGCCGTCTTTGGAAGTGGGCTTGTTATTGTGCATCAGAGGTAGATGGAGCAAACGTTTGAATTGTCACGTTCAGTATATTTGCTTAATTACTCAAAGTGTTCTCTACTATCTTTTGGTTCCTTACCAAAAGGTGTTTTCCATTATCTTCTGAAATCAAAATAAAGCCCATAAATATGTACAACATCTTATGTCCAGAAAAGGTCTAACCATGCAAGTATTTTTTCATTATTTCAAGAAAACTGAGAGCTTGTTTGGGTAGAAATATCATTTTAATTCATTTTCAACTTCAGCAAAAATTTACTACATTTCTTTTTCATTTTGAAATTAAGCAGTTCAGCCAGAACTGTCAAATTTGTTTGAGTTTGGCAAACAAAAATGCCTTCTGTCAAGGAAGATAAGACGAAAAAATAGGAGCTCACCGAAACAGGCTCTCATGCTACATTTTTGTTTAAATTGGCTGGCCATTTCTCTCTCTTAAATACTGATGTCTCATTTATTCTCCTTTATGCCGAAGAGAATTGCAGAGCAAGATGGAGGAAAATATGAAATTGCAGTTTATGCAGCACAATGCAGTAACTTAAAGCGCATTCTTCCAATGTGTACAAATTGGGAGGTACATCTCTTCCTTTCCATTTTTTTGTTGATGATAAAATCATTTTATTTATTTAAACTAGCATTCAATCTGCTGACCCCACCTAGTGGGATAAGGCTTTGTTGTTGTTGTTGTAAACTAGCAATCAGTTATTAGAAACAGTTACAAATCTTCTAAAAACCATAGGGTGATAAAATATTAAAAGATCCATAGCACCTATGTCAATAGCATATACTAAATTGGCTCAAAGCCTACGTGTTTTTGAAAACACTTTGACTCCTTATCTGTCATTCTGCAAAATAACTTGTGCTTTTCTATTACTCCCTCCGTCCCATAAAAAGAGTCCAGTTTCTTGACATTGTCCCAAAAAGAGTCTTACTTAATTAACAATCTAATTTTCATGTTTTATAACTGTTGTACCTTACTCAGAATTTAAAAGGTGTACCTTTACCGGACTCTTTTTATTTATTTTTGTCTCTGTAGGATTGAATATATTTTTGCTGTCTGAATTTTCCCACCCAAAAAAGGCCACAACACGATGATGAACAGCCAAATGCTACAAAGATGATGGCCAAATCACCAAACAAGACCAGAATAACCTAGGTCTATGTCGATTGACCATACATTTAATAGTAAAACATTGTAGTTGGGGTGATTTAAACCCAAAATATCCCAAAAGCACCCTCATTGCTCAATAAAAATGTACCGGAAGAAAGAGAAACACAAGACAGATTGAGTGAAAATGTAGAGGGGTGGTTCACGGATGTCTGACCTCTTCTTTTCATCCTGAAATATGCACCTTTCAGTTCTATTATTTAATTTTATTTCTTTCATTTTTATTTAATTTAATATTTTATTTACTCCCTCTGCCCCCATTTAAGCTCCCACTTCGGTTGGACACATTTTTATAAGATAGTTGAAAGGTAAAAAGTATGTGATTGGAATTATAAGAAAGTGGGAGATTACTTTGGGACGGATTAAAAAGGAATGTCTGATGTTTGTTTAAGGACGGAGGGAGCGATAGATATGGGAACTTCTGGGTAGCTATGGGGGGTGGGGGTGTATGTAGCATGAATGGCCTTTTCAACATCCATTCTAGATGCTGTATCATACGGTGAGAACCAATTTGGAATGTTATAATTCATGTTCATGAATCTTGATTTATTTTCTTTACATCAATTGTTTCTTCAAAAGATTCATGAAGTTATTCTCTTTCTTTCCAGTCTGCTTGCTGGGCAATGGCCAAATCATGGCTAGATGTCCTGGTTGATATGGAATTAGCACGCCTGCAGCCAGGTGGAAATATTCAGTTTAATGAAGAAGCTCTTGACCAAAGTCTGGAACAAGAAAATGGTGTTACTCAGTCAGCAATAGGTCCAGATAGTTGGCCCCTTCAAGTGATGAATCAGCAACCAAGGCATCTTACTTCATTGCTTCAGAAACTCCATTCCATGTAAACACACGATACATTCCTCTGGGTTATTATTAGCAGTTCCTTTTCCCAACCTTATTAATTCCTTAATTTTGTATGCAATAGTGACACTGTGCATGAGGTTGTTGCTCGATCTTGCAAAGAGCAGCATAGACAAATTGAGGTAAAAAATCTCAGCATAAATCTGTATTTTGCATTTGAAACAGTGTCTTGTAGCTAATCTAGCTATTGATCTTTTAGTTGTGTTTCCAACATTTGAACATAGTTATGAAAGGTGCGTGACGGGCGGGCAAGAGGACCTTTTTTTGTGGTGAGTGGCGTTGCGGTCAAATGGCAAACAAAAAAGAACGAGTATACACACACACACACACACATAGACACACACACACACACACAAATTGTGCATGGCATATCATAAAGTCTTAAACAATGTATAAATCTTAAAGGAAAACAAAACAATAAGTTGCTAAATTAAATTCGAAGAATGAAACATAAATTATTTTCCCATATTACAAAAATTGAATATATAATACAAAAATTAAAATAAAAGTATAAAACACAAATTTAGAATTAAAAAGTGACCTACTTGAGTGCTGGCACGACTTGGAGGAAATCAACTGAGAAATAGCCGCTGGAAGCTGCGACCTGCTGTGATAGAAAACTGGGAGCAGATTTGCAGAAGAGACAATCTGGTGATGTCTAGAAGCCTGGAATGACGATCAGGTTACAGGAAGAGGTAATGCGGATCTTTATTTAGAAACGAGCTGAGGACCAATTTAATTGCTCCCTTGGATGAAGCCTGAACAGTGAAAAAAATTGACCCACAACTTAATTGCGTCAATTCACTCAATTGCAAACGCCATACGCCATAATTAGCATCGAAAATGGCGATCGCCATTCCTCGCCTCAAGGACATCGTCATGCACAGCCCAATCCAGGCGCCATAGCCTCGCCACAGTGCCATAAACGCCATAGGCGATCAAGGCTCTCGCCTTTCATAACCATGCATTTGAACTTGCATTGTCTATATAACTGAAGTTTGTCAACAGATGAACCTTATGCTAGGTGACATTCCTCATATGCTAGATCTTGTATGGTCATGGATTTCACCAGCAGAATATGATGAAACTATGTTCAGGTAAAGTTTTTGGATCTCTGCGGCTAGCTTTGATTTATGGTTTCCATGTGCAAGTGTTCTGATATTTTCACTCATAATACAGAGTATAGTCATAGGTGCCAATGCATCAGAGGTCATTTATGAAGTTCATTTCTTTGCTCTTGTTCAAGCAGTTTATGATTATCTAAATAGTTTGAATTGACCTCAATGTGTCCATACTTTAGACTGAGATTCTCTTTTTCTTTGCTTGCCTATTAATCCACCTTTTTTCTTTTATTACATCTTAAAGTAATATTGCTCCAATCATTTTTTATATTATCATTCTTTCTGCAATCAATTTTTGAAATCGTGTATTGTGTAGTCAAGGTGGCTTGATTAGATTTTGTATTACGTAGTTGAGGTGCTTTAGTTGGATTTTGTATTGCTCTCTATTTTTAGCACATTTATAATTATTACAAATAATATTAGAAGTCAATGATGTTAAAAATAACTAGAAGTCAATGATCTGTTTACTGAGGAGACATGCAGATCTCTAATACTCCGATCCACTACAGAGGCTATATATTTGGTGAGGAGAAAGATGTAGAGGTGCCAAAGTGAGAAGAAAGATTTACACATGGCTTTTATTGATTTGGAAAAAGCATATGACAGGGTACCAAGAGAAGTATTGTGGAAGGTGTTAGAGAAAAAAAGAGTATGGATTGCGTATATTCGTGCAAATAAGGATAGAGTATAGTCAAAGTGGGGTAACAGAGGAATTGCATGCCCATACCTTTTTTATGCTAGTATTGGAAGTTCTTACCGAGCATATCCAAGAACCCATACCATAGTGCATGCCCTTTGCCAATGACGTCATCCTTATGGTCGAATCATGAGAGGATTCGAATGGGAAGTTGGATTTGTGGAAATAGGCTTTGGAGTTGCATGACTTTCGTATGAGTTGCACTAAGACATAGCATACAGAGTGCAAGTTTAACAATAGGAGAAATAGTAACACCAAGGTGAAAGTTGGAGAAAATACTATACCATAAGTAAAGAGATTTAAATATCTTGGGGTTATTATTCAAGACAATGGAGAAATAGATGATGATGTTAACCATATGATTCAAGCTGGTTGGTCAAAATGACACAGTGCTTCGAGCTTTATATGTAATAAAAAAAGTACCTTTAAAACTAAAGAGAAAATTTTACCGTACTGCGATTAGACCGACTATGTTGTACACAGTTGTCACGGCCTAGCATCCTAACACTATGCTCCTCTCGCCTAGTGTATCGCCTTGCCTCTTTTTGAATCCCTCGCCTAGGCGTCGCCTTTTGAAAATATTTTTTGCCTTTTAGTGACTCTTTTCATACTCTCTCTTTGCACTAAGAAGTCACATATTGTTTTTAATCATATTTCGTATTTCATATTCTTTTTTTTTTATTTTTATATAATGGCGTGTTTATATTTTTTTAAAGTATGTGTATTTAAAGTGTGGGTTAGAATCAGAAAACATCTATGTTTATATTTATACTAGTGTTACTTAGTCATACTAATGTACATCAATCCCGATTTCTTATTTGTTGCCGCTAAGTCGCCTAATTATTGCTTAGGCGATCGCCTAGTCGTCGCGTCATAGTGGTAAACTGGCGCCGTGCCTCGCCTTAGTGCCGTGACAACTATGATGTTGTGTGTAATAGAGTGTTGGACAACAAAAGATGAACATGAACGCAATGTTAGTGTGACCTAAATGAAGATGCCTTGATGGATGAGTGGTCACAAATATGAGAGCTAAAGTTGGAGTAACACCTATTGTAGAGAAGATGATGGAAACTCGTCTTAGGTGGTTTGAAATATGGAGAGAAGACCAATAAAGCATCTGGTGAGAAGGGTTGATCAAATGGTGAATAAACATGTGGCTAGAGTAAGAGGTAGACCTAAGAAGACTTGATATGAAGTGATCAAGAGGGATCGTCGTGTGAATGGTCTCGCTGCGGATATATGATGGGGCGCTATGGCAATGTTTGATACATGTAGCCGGCCCCACCTAGTGGGATAAGACTTCGTTGTTGTAATATTAGATATCAATTAAATTAATGCTCCTTTGTCCCAATGTGTTTGCTATGAGCTATAGAAGGGATCAAATTTAATGAAGGGAATGGAGGGTATTATAAAGGAAAGAAAAGGAAAGGAAAGGAGGGGTTTGGATTGTGTTTGGATTGAATATTTTGTTGGATAAAAATTGGAAGGGAAGGGAGAGAAAATTAGTCTGGAGCTGGCATTCTTCTTCCCGGGCACTAGGTTTGCACCGCTGCTGACCTTCTTCTTCACCTCCTGTGCGAGTCAAGTGTAGTTCAAAATTTGCTGCATGGTCATTGCTCTTTCTCTGATTCCATTTGATTTCTCGCTTTTGGGAGAAAAAGATTGGGGTTAGATGCAGATTGCAGAAACAAGATAGGTTGTCAATAGAGATCTACAAAGATTCCTCCGTCGCTCTGCCGCTGCTCCTCCATCCCTCCAAATCACTCTTGGCCCCCATTTAAAGGGAATGAGATTTGAAGGAAATGGAGGGACTCGTCCCTTTCTCTCCTTACCCTTTCCCTTCATTTCCTTCCAAGCCAAGTGGAGGATTCTTCCTCTCCCTCCTTTCATTACCCTTCACTTCCATTCCCTTTCCTTGCCTTCCCTCAATCCACACACAGTTTTAGTCCAGCTTTTCCTTTGAGTTGTCACATTGTATTTGTCATCGTGTCCACCTATTTGCAGATTTTTTTTGGCACCATTTTGAAAAGTTTGACTTCAGAATTAAGGGTAACTTTTGTAACACACAACCATAACTTTCTTTGTACAAGTGCCAAAAAGAAGCTGAAAAAAAATCAGGTCAGGGAGTATAATAACATATTCCTAAAAAATCAAGAAATTCAGTCAAATCTAACAATGAGGTCATAACACTACAAAATAGTTGCGTATTCCAAAACAATTTGAGCTCATTAGTTTGAGTAATGAAGGATAAGATCATTAATATCTAGTGCAGTAGTGCCCGGTGGTTTAACATTGGGTGAAAACTACTGGTATATTGTCCATCATCATCTTTATCCGTTCATAAAGATAATAAAAATTAAAAATAAAAAGTTCCATCAATACCACTAGCTCCCTTATTCAACAGCGACACTAACTGTTTTAATTTTTTTTTGGGAGGGGGGGGGAGCAGCCAAACCATTACTCCAAAAAAAGTGCAGCTTAGAGAAGTCAGCTTACAACTGCAGTCATTCGTAACCTTGCTGTTTATAACATTACCGACAATAACAAAATAACATAAATCTTAAAAAATAGAGAAAAAAACCTTCTGCAAAAGGGACGTTAAAGTGCATGGCAATCACAGAAGAGAAGTCTTAGAACCTTGTGCAGCCCTTAGTCAAAGTTTCAAAGGAAAAAGCGGGCTTTATAAAAATGACCCACCTTAATTAATATCTGTTCCACCTTAATTAAAAATGACCCACCTTAATTAATGATGCATACACATCAGCCCCACATTGCGTAAGCATCACCATTGCACATTTTAAGCACAGCCTCAAGGCATATATGCTATAACAATAGCTAAGATTTGTCCGCCTTGAGACTTAAAGGGATTGCACAATCATGAACATTGGCTCTAACAAAATCAGTGGTGCTTTTCTTTGATTGTCAGACTTGGTTTGCAAAAGTATTGTCTCAGTTATTTTCATCGGTTGTTGGTGGTGTTTGATAATATGAATATAACTATGTAATTGGTATCACTTCCATTTGCACCATTACCAAAATCTTGACTAGCTGATAAACTATGAATTATCCAGCATTCGTGATGAATAACTATTCTCCCTCTGTCAGGCCTCATGGTGATCCACAGATGATGCGGTTTGGTGCACATCTAGTGCTTGTAATTCGGTTATTACTTTTTGATCAGATTAATGATGACTTCAGAGAGAAAGTAATGACAGTTGGCGATCTTATTCTTCACATGTAAGTGCTTTAAATTTCTTTTTTTGCTTCATTTGTCTCAACTTTAAGTATTCTTATTATTATTCTGTTCTGCACTTCCTTTGATCAAATCCAAAAGAACATTTCAGGTATTTATGTAGTACTCCCCTTTTCTCACTAAGTTTGGGACAATGAAAATGACATGAAAATACAGGAAAAACAGAATTATGCGGTAATATTGAATTTGTAATGTACCGATAAAATATGGATGCTTTTAAACAACTAAACCACACAATTAAGACAAATATGGTTCGTGACAGACATTCTGGGACAGACCAAAATGGTAAATTTAGACAAACACAGTGGTATGGACTATGGAGGGAGTGCATGCTTTTTTCAATATTTTCATACAATTTTTCTTCCAAGGTATTCTGGCTCTTGGTATAAAAGAACAGAAGATCACTATTTCAATCTTAACACAAATGAAAAAAAAACTCTTGAATTTGCCCTGTAACATATCCTTGCCTATGCATGTCTAAAATCTGGTTACTTGTACTATTGGTTTTTGGCACAAGTGCATAAGACTTTACCATGAAGTCATGAACCAAACTTAATGTTTGCTATACTATTTGGTTTGTTCAATCCCGTAACTACTCTCACAGCTTTCCCCTTCCAATTACTAAAGTAAATGTATGATTTGTTCACATTCTTTGTGAATTCAATTTTCAGATATGCCATGTTTCTTTTTACAAATCACCACGAAGAGTTAGTTGGGATATATGCATCTCAACTTGCTGGTCATCGTTGCATCGATCTTTTTTTGAATATGATGGAGTTGCGTCTTAACAGCAGGTGATAATCTGCATGCAGTCTGTTAAATATAACCTTTCCCCATTGTCTAATGATTTTTTCATTCACATTTATTATCCTATTTGTGCCTACAAGATGTCCACATCCTATTTCTATCTGTTAAGCTTACCCATTGCCTTATATTTGTTTAGGTTTATAAAAAATGTTGAGGTTTGTTTTTGTATGTATTGAACCTGAAAGTTACCCCCACCCGTGTATTGGATTCTAAGTACCCAAACTCTGCCCCCCTCTTTATCCAATCCAAAGTCTCCGGACTTGGAGGCCCACCACCTAATTTGAGTTGTTAAAAATGAAGCAAACAGTGGTAATTAGGTCCAAGTGGTAATTTAAACAGTGGTAATTATGCTATACATAGTTTTTAAAATACATAGTAATTTAAATACTGAGTGGTAATTTAAAAAACTATGTATTTAAATTAATGACTAACAAAGTTTAATCCTATTCATAAATCCTAAAGAACAAGAAACCTATAATAAGAAATTTAAAAGCTTCATATGGTTGGATCGAAATTCAGATAGAAGTTGAAGAACTTCATATGCTTGGATAAAAACCTAAATAAAAAGAAAAAGCAATCTAAAGAACCTCACTCATATGGTGGAATCGGTGATGAAATCTAAAAACTCTAACCAAAAACAAAAAGGAATCTAAAGAACTTCATAGGGTTAAATTGGTGATGAAATCTAAAAATTCTTAATAAGTTAAAGCAATCAGAACTTAGAAGATGAGAGATTGGGAGAAAGGGGATCTGAATATTGTAGACTGCAGTAACACGCGATGTTGGTTGCATCTCTGCAGATGCTCCAATGCTCCATATTGCATCGTACTCTGTACGTATTATGGATAATAAAAATTGGACCCTCTACAAAGTTGGGCCCTGTGCGGTACAATAGGTTGAACCTGCTGTGGGCCGCCCATGCATAGTACATACAGGCAAGGAACAAGCTAGAGCTAACGAAAGAAAAGTAATGCAATCAACGAGCACCAAACATGCAAGGCATATAAAGCACACAACAAGTACATGAGACTCCCCCTAGCCCAAGGTGCCTATCTAACCACTCTAAAACTATGTCTCCAAACGCTTCTATCTAAGGTCATATCCTCAGTAAGATAAAGAAGTCTTAAGTTTTGTCTAATTACTTCCTTCCGATTCTTCCTAGGTCTACCCCTTTCCCTACTCATACCAACCAATGTAAGCCTCTCACATCTCCGCACCGGGCGTCAGCATCCCGCCGCTTCACATGCCCAAACCGCTTCAACCTCGCTTCTCACACCTTATCTTCCACAGGGGCCATGCCTACCCAACCTTGGGTAACCTCGTTCAGAATCCCATCTAAACTCGTCTGCCCACACATCCAACATCCACATCTCCACAACATGCAATCGACGAATGCAGGTTTTCTTAACCGCCCAACACTCTGCCCTTTAACTACGGAGCTCTAGAACACTTACCTTTCATCCCAGTCTAGAACACTTACCTTTCATCCTAGCCAAAATCTTCTTATTGCACAGAACCACTGAAGCCAACCACCACTTGCCCCAAGCCGCTCCCACACAATGCACAACATCCCATCTAACTTGTCAACCTTGGGCATTAGGTGAGTATCAATCCTAACTTCCACTTCTGGTTCTGTCTCTTGGCCACTGAAACGATTTTCCATTTATTCACTCTTAATCCTACTTAGTCTAAGTCCTTTGGATTCCAAGGAAAGGTGCCAGAGTTCAAACTTGTCGTTTAGTCCCTCGCGGGTGTCATCAATAGGCACACAAGAGCAAACAAGAAAGGGCTAAGCGCAGAGCCTTGGTGTAAGTGTGTAACCCCACCTCTATGGGGAATGGGCCGAATGGCTCAAACTCACCATGTCAGTCTATATCTTAGTCCTTCCTCCGTTGTACATATCCTTGACTGCGCAAATGTAACCGATTGAAACTCCTCTACACTCAAGACACCTCCACAGGACCTCCTTAGCACCCTATCTTACGCTTTCTCAAGGTCAATAAACACCATATGAAGATTCTTCTTTTTAGCCTTATACTCTTCCATCAACCTTTGTAAGAGGTGAATGGCATC
Organism: Cuscuta campestris; assembly: GCA_900332095.2. Lineage (NCBI taxonomy): Eukaryota > Viridiplantae > Streptophyta > Magnoliopsida > Solanales > Convolvulaceae > Cuscuta > Cuscuta campestris. Next base: position 774,621 of record OOIL02000451.1, on the reverse strand, counting down.
TCTCAGGCATGAAACCAAACTGTTTCTCGGAAATGCACACCCCCTTCCGCAGCCTGTACTCAATGACTCGCTCCCAAACCTTCATGGTGCGGCTAAGTAGTTTGGTGCCCCTGTAATTCTCGTAACTCTCAATATTTCCCTTACATTTAAACAGAGGGACCAACACGCTCTCCCTTCACTTGTCAAGCATCCTAACCGTCCTAAAAATTACATTGAAGAGCTTGGTTTACCATGCCAACCCACCGCGACCCACATGCTTCCAAAACACTACCAGGACCCTATCCGGCCCCAAAGCTCTCCCCGTACACATCCCACAGATGGCATGAGCAACCTCCTCCAGACTAATGTGCTGGAAATACCCAAAGTCTCGAAGTGCCTTGGATTGCCCCATGTCACCTAGTTCCAGCCTCGAATCTCCTTCCGCATTTAAGAGGCAACAGAAGTATTCCCCCCATCGATTAACGGCAACATAACCACCTCTGCAGTCTCAAACAACACTCTACCATCATATTTGATGCAACAAACAATGCACATTGGTTTCCACTTGACAATATCACCCCCTAACTACTCACTACATTCTCCGGTAAAAATGTAAATAGAATAAAAGAAAGGGAATGTACAAATAGAACGGGCATACCCGAGCTTGGAAATGGGAAAGAACCGATTTCCGAATACATACCAAGAGTCATCATAAAAACAAAGGAAAGCACATTACAAATCCAAGGAGCCCTACACGGGTCAATAGTACAACAACACTCCAAACAACATCAAAAGGAAAGGGAATGTATACGCCAAATCCTCCCCACAATTGTGTAAACCATAACCTTGATTTTAGAAATCATACCCTCTACGTTAAGAGGCTCCTGGTCAAACTGGCAAGCGTTCTGCTGTTTCCAAATGTGAAATACTGTGCAAGCGAGAGCCACCTTCCTAGCCTTCTTCAAGATGGCATCCCCTCTCCTAGGCGCCTTTAACCAACGGACAGCCCTGTCAATTGTGCTGAGATGACCATCCACCCGTAGCCACTCTTTAATGGCTCCCCATACTATTTTTGAAGCCCAGCAATCAAAGAAAAGGTGATCAATTTCTTCAAGATCAACCCCACAAAGTGCGCATTCCATGGGTATCCCCAAGAATTCCAAGTTTGTTTTTGTGGGCAGCCTCCTCCTAAATGCTAACCACATTGTAAAGGAGCATTTAGGAGGTATGGTTGAGTGCCAGATAAAAGCCATCCAAGGCTTGGGATTGGTCTTTTCTTGGCAGCCCAAGAAAAGACACTGTTCTTCTCAAAAGGATTGCATATGTACGAGAGCTTTTGGTACAAAAGCTTGACAACCGTAACTCCTCTTTGGAAGCGGCTTTGCAAACCTTCTGTATTGGTTATCCGAGGATATAGGATCAATGACATCTTAAATTGATAACACAAAGCAATAATGAAATCAGCAGTAAGCTTGCTGCCCCACCTACGTAATGCAAAATCTTGATATTTGCAAAAAAAATTTGCAGTAAGCATTTCTCGCTTGCTAGTTGATATGCCACGATTTTAATATAGAGTAATATAATCCAACAAAAGACTGAGAACAAAACAAAATTAGACTGCACCAGAAAAACACAAAAAGGATGAACCGGTGTTGTGATGCTCGCCAAGCTTGAAGATGACACATAGAAGACAGAGGAATCTGGCTCTTGAGTACACGTGGATTCCATTTCTGCATCCTTATAGATGTTATACAAAGATGAGGCACAGTTTGGGCGTGAAGGCAATAAATAAAGGATTGCCAACTGATTCGATCGTGTAAGGCCCACAATTTTTAATAATTTCAGCCCAGTTTTTAATTACTGCAAGGCAAGATAGGCAATCACCTCAGGCAACTGATTGAGGCCAGGAAGGTGAACGACGGAGTTGCGCCTTACTGGTGGCACCACACTTGGCTTGTTTCAGGCAGTAACAGCTTGCCTGAGGTGCCTCAGGTGAGGGAGGTGAGCGCCTTTTAAACTACGGGTTATGTGATTGAACTGCATAGTCCATGTGTCAAGGATGTTATGTAGTGGTTATATAATAATAACCTCCGATCACATTGCCATTAGACATGGTAACTTCTGAATAAGTTTTCTCTGAGTTTCCTATGAGAAACAAATTTGTATTATATAATGCTTGTTTGGTTGTTAGATGTATGTGCTAGATGTGTTTCATAAAGCTTGAAATGAGGATTTTTTGTAAACCAAGCTTCAATCCAAAACACTATAAGCAGATGCTCCAAAATGCTTATTGGGACCAACACGGTCTTTTCCAAATACTTCTAATAACTATTTTTTAAAATAGAAAATGACATTTCATATAAAGCTAGGGATCATTGCTTTGAGCATTATAGTTTTATTTTTTGTTCCTCAGCCTTCTATCAAATGTCTCATGCTATTTTACTTGCCCTTGTCATTGCCAACAGTACCCATGTCAGATATAAGATCTTTCTTTCTGCCATTGAGTATTTGCCATTTACTCATGAAGATGATTCAAAAGGCAGTTTTGAAGAAATCATCAAAAGGTTTTTTCTAATCTCTGAGGCATAATTTCTGTTTTCGCCACATTCCGAACAAATCATTTATAAGATTAATTTTGTTGTGATTCTTGTGTAAGCAAATTGTATTTATCTTTTGAATCAGGATTTTATCAAGGTCTCGGGAAACCAAAGACAAAGAGTATGATAGCCTAAATGATGTTGCAGAGCAACACCGCCTGCAGAGTCTTCAAAAGGCTATGGTTGTTCAGTGGCTTTGCTTTACACCCCCTCCTTCCATCAAATCAGCAAAAGAAATCAGTGCCAAACTACTTCTTCGGGCATTGAGGCATAGGTAATACATTTTCTTTATTCTTGTTCCTTGTCAAATTTTACATTTATTTGAGGGAGCAATTATATATTTACACTCTATAAAAGAGCCATTAATAGCAACCATATCTTCCATTGTTGTTTGGTGGGCATTTATTATTAATAATATTACTATTATTGTTGTTGTTGTTGTTGTTGTGCACCGTAAACACACTTTATTGCCAACATCAAACTCACAGCCTACAGATGTCAATGATACAGACAGCACCCAACCAAGAAATTACATCTTTCTATAAGTGAAGAAACTATGTAAATAAAATATGGCATAACTGATTGCTTCCTCTTCAGTAGTTTTTTCTGGTGCATATTTCTGTTCCTAGCTGTCCAAACACAGTATACACAAGCAGCCCATATTGCATAGCTTTTCATTCTTCTTTCCTTCTTTTTAATCTTTTGTTTGACTTCACCAAGATTATCCAGAGAAGTAGCCTGAACCTGTAATTGATTATCAGAGGTTTACTTGGTTAACAACAATAATAACAACAACCCAGTTTGATACCACGAGTTTACTTGATTTACATAATACAAGTGACTTATACACAAACACACCCGCGGGTGCACACACACACACACACACACACAAGAAGGGTGCTAATATAAAGTATTTAAATCACCCCTATTAATGCCTAAATCAAAGTGTACCATATTCTCAAGATTGAACTAATATAGTAATCATAGTTTGTAAGGCAGCAAGGCGAGGCGAGGCGCCAATGTACCTTCATATCGCCTAGACAACCAGGCGCACGACTAGGCGACATACATACCTACATATGTATGTATGTATGTATGTATGTATGTATGTATGTATGTATGTATGTATGTATGTATGTATGTATGTATGTATGTATGTATGTATGTATGCATGCATGCATGCATGCATGTATGTATGTATGTATGTATGTATGTATGTATGTATGTATGTATGTATGTATGTATGTATGTATGTATGCATGTATGCATGCATGCATGCATGCATGCATGCATGCATGGGTCTTATACATTTTAGGGAAGCTTGATCGAGATAGAGAAGACCGAGAGAGAGAGAAGATAAGTTTAAGTCTATTAGGCTACACTAAAAGAAAATGGGCTGCACTAAAAAATGGGTTTTTTCAAAATTTTAAAGGGGCCCAAGGCATCAAGGTGAGGTAAGGCAACGCCTAGGCGAGCAAACAAAGGCGTCCCAGTGACAACGCCCTAGGCGACGCCTTACAAACTATTATAGTAATACTAATATTAATACTAATAATATTATCTATTAGGTGTTTCTATGATGATTGTTGAATATGTGATATGAGTATGTAATTGGAATTACTGTAATTGTGGTAGCAACATGCTTTTCCGGGAGTTTGCTCTTATTTCAATGTGGAGAGTTCCAGCAATGCCCATCGGAGCACACACACTACTCAGTTTACTTGCTGAGCCTTTGAAATTCCTAACAGAAACTACTCCTTCCACTGGTGATCTTGAAGTTTCCCTGAATCTCAGGGAATTCCAGGACTGGGTATGCCTTCGTAATTGTTTACTAAATGTGTCACCTTCTTGGTTTTTGCTGCGTGAGATATTGTCATAACACTCTTATTTTATCATGTGAAACAGAATGAGTACTACTCTTGTGATGCCACATATCGGAACTGGCTACAAATTGAACTAGAGAATGCAGAAATTTCTCCTCTTGAACTATCAGATGAGGAAAAACACAGGGCAGCTGCAGCCGCTAAGGAGGCACTACAGGCTTCATTGTTACTGGTTCAAAGTGAGTCAGTAAAAGAATATGAGATTACCACAACTGGACTGTTAATAGATTATTTAATGTAGACTTTTTTTTAATCTTCAATAGATTCACTATTGCTCATTGCCTCCCAACCCCCCCCCCCCTCCTTTTTTTTTTTAATTTTTATTTATCTAATAACCAGCGTTACTCTAGGAGTCCTTTTTTATCCTTGAGAAATTTCATTTGTCCTTATATGTATTAGGAGAAGAATATTCTTGGATGATTCCAACTCAAGATCACATCATTAACGAGTCAGAGGAAACACTGTTCTTGGAACTGCATGCCATTGCAATGCTGTGTTTACCTACTGGGGAGTGTATGACTCCGGATTCCACCTTGTGTGCAACATTGATGAGCGCACTCTATTCTTCAGTGAATGACAAAGAAGTGCTAGACCGTCAGTTAATGGTTTGTTCCCACCTTTCTCTTACAGACATCATAGAAAATTAAAAATGTGTGGGATGAGGATCCTTTCTTTAGGTGTAGTTTGGCAAGACGTAATGTAATATAATGTAATCAGATGCATTTGTAATGTAAATCTATGCAAAAAGTATACTCTGTATTCGACTGCATTCCATTATATATTAGTAGAGATTGCCGAACTACTCTGTCCCAAAAAAAACTGTTTCAATAACCTAAAAGAGTTTTTTTTGTGTACCGTGATTGAGTTGACTAAAAACAAAAAGTTGTACCTTCGTGAAACATGACTTTTTTGGACAGTAAAATCATCTTACGGTTTGTGCAAGGATGTATATTCCGCATGCTTTTTGCCTTAGACTAATATCAAAATGCATTAAATTTTTGTGCAGGTGAATGTATATGTTTCTTCCAAGGACAAATACTGCATTGAAGTTGTATTACGCTGCTTGGCAGTAGAGGGTGATGGGCTTGGGCACCCTGAACTTCACAATGGTGGCATTCTCGCTACTGTGCTTGCAGCTGGCTTCAAAGGTAATACTTCCTTTGTCCCAAAATGTTTTACACTTCACGCAAAATGAAGCAAAATTTCAAGTTTTTTAATTTCATTTTATTCAAAGATTGCTATAGAAATTTAAAATAAATTTGTATATTTAAAAACTATGTCAAATGTTATACAAAACTAGAGGTGACAAGAATATTTTATTTTATCAAATAATCAATCCAAACGTACAAATAAACAAAAGTTTCTGTTAGTTTTGAATAATGATGAGTGTAATTCTTTTTGGGACGGAGGGAGTAAAAGACAATTTTAGAGTTGTCTGAAAAGCTAGGAACATGGAAGAGGAGTTTCTAGGTAGATACTGTGAAACCCAATATGCATATGAGCATATCTTTCACTCAATTTGTGATCGCCACACATTTCAGTTTTCTTTTAAAGCATCATTTAGAAGTCCATTGAGAAGATGGAGTGGAAGGTGAGAATTTGTAGTTTTAGGAACCATTGCTGTTAGGTCGTCAATTAGTCGTCCGTTTGTTTTGGTGGTGGCGACTTGATTTTTGCCTAGTGACTTGGGTGGACTAGTCGTCCGGTCATGTAAAGCGACAACTAGTCGCTGATGGAAACCCTACCCTTTTTTGCCCAACCCAATTTGACCCGACCCGACCCAAATTTCATTAAATTTTAGAAAATACTCTGTAAAAGCGTCGCCTCCCTTGTTCACTCGTCTCTGTCTTTATCTTTAACTTGGTTTTGTGCTTGTTATATTTGTTGGTATTTGGTGTGTTGTTTTTGAAGATTGAATGGTAATTGTTTCTTATGTACCCTTCGTGATGTGACTTTGTGTGCTACCTTTAAACATAATTTTGTTTTGGTAATGATATTTTGTCATAATCTTTGGTCAATGAAGATATATATAATGTTAAAAATTTCAATAAATTGTTATTTTATTGACTAGTCTACGATTAGTAGGAGGACTAGTCCACTAGCCTCCTCTTCACCGACTCGACTTGTCCCCTTGATAACCAATGATAGGAACTCGTTTGGTAATCACTAAAATAGTTGATTATGCTGAGATTTATACAATTTATAAACTAAAAAATGTACTCCCTCCATCCTTGTTTAATCTTCCCATTTGCTTTTTACACGGAGAGTAAGGTGGAATTGTGTGATTGAATTTGTGTAGAGGAGAGGAGTAATGTGAATCACACAATTCTTTCTTTAAAAGGAAATGAGAAGATTAATTAAAGGCATCCAAATAATGGAAGTGGCAAGATAAAAAGGGACAGCGGGAGTATATTTATATATATGGAGAAATAAAGAAAAGGGTTTCTTAGTCTCTATAAAATAGGGACAAAAATATAAAAATGATAGAGTATATAAGTTTCCAAAACAAGAGAATATAAAAAATAAAGCTAAATGAGTCAATTTCACCTCTTTCAGTACATTAGATTAAAAAGCCACTCGCACAGTATCACTAAACTGGATGGCTGATTATGCTGTTAACTTTAAACGGTTAAACCTACTGCCTACCAAATGAGCTTTATGGTTTATAATGCTACGGCGTATAAGAATTATTTTTGTCTGCACGTGTGATTTTTTCTGTTCATTGCAGGCGAGATGCTTCGTTTTCAAGCAGGGGTAACGATGGAAATATCAAAATTAGATGCATGGTATTCTAGAAATGACGGTGCTATAGGAAGCCCAGCCACATACATAGTGAGGGGTCTCTGTCGCAGGTGTTGCATTCCCGAACTAATTCTTCGGTGTATGCAGGTAAACCCTAAATGACCAGTCCCCTTCTTCCTCCACTCTGCCGTGCTTTTGCCAGCTAGTGCATATTTTGTAACCAGTTACGTTTTGACACTTCTTTTATAGGTTTCAGCCTCACTTGTGGAGTATGGCCAGCCACCTGAAAAACACGATGAGTTCATTGACCTAATCACCAATCCGGAAGCCGGATATCTTCACCTGTTTAGTCAGCATCAATTGCAGGTAGGACACACACAAACACACTTTTCATGTTCCTTGTGTGTTTTGGACACACATTTATTTCCTTAACTTTAATTGTTTGGATCCTGCTTTCCATTTATAGCAGACAAACAATCTATATGGCCAATACAACTCTAGCCTGTTCCTCATTATTTTGCTTCAAAAGTGACTGGGTCCTCTTGTAATTAAGCTATACTCCAAATTGCCTGAACATGAGATTTGTTATGGTGGTGCAGGAGTTTTTATTGTTTGAAAGGGAGTATGAGATTCACAAGATGGAGCTTAGGGAATCTCTGGTGGACATTGGATCTCAAGTAGAGTTAGGATTGGACTAGTGTGTCATATTAATGTTGTATTTTGTTTTTCTATTAGATAGGGTGATCGGAAGTTGCATCTTTTTATTGGGATAGAAATTAAAGCTAAGATTTATTCTCTTGAGTATGATTCGAAACATTGTATGAGTATTTATTAAGTGCATCCCCATATTCATAGCCCTTCAGAACTGGGTGTTTTTTTTTTCTTGGAAGAAAAAAAAAACTAGAGCGGGCAAACAAGACTTCCATTGATTCATTCACAGCCCTGACATGGCTTCTAGTGATGTGCTTGAGTGGGGCAGCCAGAAATTGCCTAGTCAGCTCAACAAAATATGCATGTATTCCTGAATTAAATGACATGTGCACTATTCACATGATTAAACTTTATTGAATTTTTTTATACTTATTTTTGTTAGTCAATTGTTAAAATTTATAGTGCATGTTCACTATTCACAAGGTCAAACTTCATTTACTTTCTTTCTTTATTTTTGTTATTAATTTGATAAAATAAAATGTTATTGTCACTACTAGTTTTGTAGATTTTTTGATATATTATTTTAATATTTAATTTTTATTTTTTAAATTTATACCATTTGTCATATAAAATGATTTGAAAATACATCGTAAATCAAAACAGGTACTATAAATTGGGATAGAGGGAGTACTACCTTAACCCTTCGGTAAACCCTCCTAGCTTGTCCCGTCCCCTACGCACCCTTGCACCCCTGCCAATTTCATTACCAAATTTTGTTGACTTTTAGGTCAAATTTTAGACCCAAATTTGGTGCAATGAAATTAGTGGGGGTGCATCGGGAATGGGGTAGGCTAGGGGGTTTACTGGGGAGGGTACGGTAGGGGGATAGGAACAATCAATTTTACGATCAAAACATCGTAGGTATTCTAATTAAATTGATGTAACAATGTTACATCAATTGGGTTGGTGTAAGGTTACACCCTCAACTATAAATAAGTAAAAAATAAAACTTGATTAACCCTAAGATTGGCCGAAGCTACACAGAATGGGACAAAAAAATGACTTAGAAAATGCTTTACTTTAACTAAAGTAGCTTTATCTTTAATTATTTTTCAAAGTTACTTAGTCTCCACACTTTTACTTAGGGGCTGTTTGTTTCAGCCTCTTAATGGTTCAGATGTCTGAATGGTTAAGAGATTTGGCTCTGAATGGTTAAGTATTATACAGAGTCTGAATGGTTAAGAGCTCTTATCTGAATTGATCAGACATTTACCTCTGAATAGTTAAACAATATACTAGCTCTTAATGGTTCAGACCTCTTACTGGTTCAGCACTTAATGGTTCAGACCTCTTACTGGTTCAGCACTTACCCATTCAGAAGTTGCCAAACAGCCTCTTAGTTTTCCCTATTTGTAATCGTATTCTATCAGTAGTATTTCCTTTCCATTCTGAAGTATTTGTCTACTTTTGTCTTTTTTGATAAAAATTAATAAACTTTGATCTCAAATTAAATAAAAAATATTGATACAAAAATAGTTTAATTACGAGTAGATTATTTATATATGATATTTCTAAAATATTATTTTATCTAATGTATATACAATATATGTTATTTCATTATAGGTCAAAGGTTGAAAACATTCGATTGAAAAAAACAAAACTGGACAAATACTCATAGATAGATATAAACCATGCACCTCCCCATTCGTAATAGATATTTTTTTCGCAGCTCTCAACATCTATCACTATATGTATCTCTTCTAACTAATCTCAACCTCTTAAGAGTAGGGTTGGCTCAACCTGGATGTGGATAAACTTGGGATGATTTCCTTACCACCATGCCAACATGCTCCCACCATTTGTATGTAATAGATACAATGAAGAATAAAATTTAAAACCAAGTTGATACTCTTTTGAGTAACAACAACAACAACCCAGTTGAATCCCACATCAGTAGGGTCTGAAGAGGGTGTGTGTACGCAGACCTTGCCCCTACTCTTTTGAGTATTTTCTCTGAATAATTGTGATGCTAGTTAAAATAATTTTTTAAATAAAATATCTCTTCAGTTGGATAGTTTTAAATGCATGTTAGGAGTTTAATCTTATACTTCTTCCGTTTCTTAAAACACTTCTTCTTTCATTTTTTTTTGTTTTCCCCAAAACACTTTTACTTTCTATTAAAAAATTACTTTTACACTTAATTTTTCTTACCCTGCCTATCACATCATACTTTTTTACTAATTATCTATCCATCACATCGTACTTTTACCAATTACACCAAAGGCAAAATTGGAAAAATCTACCACAAATATACACTCTTTATTTCTCCTAAAAGTCAAAATAGGAACTGCTTTAAGAAAGAGAGGGAGTACATTAATAGCGATTGTGAATGTTTGAGTGAAGATAATTAACAAATCCCAAGTTAAGACCACAGTGTGTCATATCTCTTAACACTAATTCAGATTTATCCCTCCCATTTTATTCTCCCATTTCGAACTCTCCTCCATATCCTCTTCTAAATCTATTCTTTTCCTTCATAAAAATATTGAAAAGAACTCCTAAAACATTCCCATATTTTCGCCCCATATTACTTCCGATTCATTTCCTTCGCAAATTTGCCATTTTTTAATATTACCTTCGACTCTGAGTATTTGTCTAATTTTTATTTTTTACAATCAACCATTTCCAACCCTTGACCTATAATTAAGTAAAATAAGTATGATATAATAACTAGACAAAATCACTCAAAAAAATTAGATAAAATAATATTCTAAAAATATTTTATTAAAAGAGTCTAAAAAAATCATTTTTGTACGTATCAATATCTAATATTACTTTTATTTAACTTGTGCTCAATGTTTACCAATTTTTATTGAAAAGAGTCAAAAGTGGATAAATATTTAGGAACGAAGGTAGTGTTTGATAAGACCCCGAGTTTAGTTATAGCAGTGTGGTTGATATTGATATCAACAAATAAGAAAAAGTATGAATTTGAGTAGCAGAAACATTAATCTAGTAAATGTAGAATGTGAAAAATACTGAGATAGAGAAAGAAAGGACAAAGATTTCTGAGAAGCATTTTTGACGAAATGGTTTTCATTTTGAGAAAAGATGTTGATTTTAACTCACTTTTGGAACAATATGTTAAACCATATGCCCAATGACAATTCAAAGTCGTTATAAATGATAAAGTATGATATTGAATTATATATCGGCCTGATTCTCATGACATTGGATTTTAATGTCATGGGATGTCATTGGTCCCAATTGAAACATGTACGATGTCCAATTTATAAAATTAATAATTGTTATCCCCGATAAACTATCTCACCCCGACCCCACCCCTACCCCTGTTGACAATGTTAAGCCAAAAAATCCAACCATTGATATATCGCAGGTACCCAAAAAATGCAAAACTTAAAGCTAAAGTTGTATATAGGGCAAATTACAAAAGACAGATTAAATCAGAACCCTCTTCCTTTGGACATATCTTCTTTGATGCCTCCCCACCCACCCCTTAACTTAGATACGGGGGTGGGAAGGTTAGAGGTTGAGGATACCTCAAGCCTCCCTTCTAATTAAGATACTTTAATCTATTTCAAAATAGATTAAAATATCTTATTTCCACTCACCATCCCAACTTTGTAGCCATTATGGAACCTAAGACTAACGATGCTAAAGCTTCAAAAATTATGTAGGTTTCACGGTTCGGCCATGTTTTCGCGCATTTTCGAAATAGTCTTTGGTTTTTTTGGAACTCGGACCTACACATAGGTATGATTGGTGTTGGTAGTGCCACTCTCTCGGAGGGGAGGTGTGGATGCAGGATGATTGATTGTTAAGTAATTACTCCATATTTTAATTGATTGACATTGCATGTCTAATTAAGTATTCGCACTATTAATTGAACTGTTTTGAAATGTTTGGACTTTAATTTAAATATTTTTGAATTGATCATTATAGGATATCAATTTGGTAGGATGGTTGCAAAATGATCCGCTGACACATGTACTTGGGCTACGTGAGTTGGGTGTTACAACAACAAAAAAACAACTACAGTACAACAACATCAGGAGCAACAACTACGACCACAATGACAACAACAATAACGACAAAAACAACACCAACAGCAGCATCAACAAAATCGACAACAATAACGATAATGACAACACCTAGATTATTATTTTTTTTCAAACCTTTCTTTTTCGTTGTAAAATTGTTCTAAGTGTGACATCTATTTTAATCTACGTATTTTTCCTTGATGTCATTCTTGGGCTTGAAAGTCCGGTGGATGCCTGGCCGACCTAGATGGGCAAATATAGGTATAGCTTTTAGCCTACGTGATTTGGGCGGCCCGACAATTATTAGCACTAAGCTCGACCCAACCCGAATTCATGTTTACACAAGTCTACTTTGGTTCAACATACCCATCTCACACATTGCAAAAATCTATCATTTTAACACCCAAAATCTATTTTTCGATCAATTACAATGTTTAGAAAAAATATTCAATATATGCACTTTCAATATATTGTTTTGATTATAGGATTAAAGGTTAAATTTTACTGGTGGTACCTGAACTTTGTAGGTTATCTCTTCGCTGCCTAAACTTCTTCCGTGTTTTTTTCTCTTTTTTTCTTTTTATGTTTTTTCCATTGTTTTTTTTTATCTTTTTTCAATTTTGTTTCTCTCACACAAAAAAGGAAACTTCTTCCCTTTTTCAATTCTTTTTTTTTTGCAAAAATAAATAAAGTTTAAGTACCGAAGTAAGATAACCTTCAAAGTTTAGGTATCATTGATAAAATTTTCGAGAGGATGTTAACCATAGGACTGAATGTGTATGAGATGAGGTGCATTCTAAATACGGTGAGGTTCCCATGATATTGGAACCCCATGTCATTGGATGACCCAGGAGCGCTCCGGCGCCCCGTTCGTAAATTTGACGGTTTCTAGTAGATAGATACGAAGTAGTTCAAAACATTGAATAATAATTACTGTACCTATGTACTCCGTATATGTTTTTTGTACAATTTGAGTAATAAAACATGTTACACTGTTTGTTTTGAACTCCCTCAGTGCTGAAATTATCTTCTGTGTTTACGTTGTAACAATTTTTGATAAAGTGACAGGAAAAAAATTATGTGACAGAGGAGTGCACTTTAGTTACCTATGTATCTGTCTTCTACAATTTGAGTGATAAAAGATGCGGTGGGGTTCCCATGACATTGGAACCCTATGTCATGGGATGACCCAGGGATACTCCGGTGCCCCATTCATAAAATTGACGGTTCCTACCCCCTAACCCCCCGGTAAATTCTCCCACCCTGCCCTGACCCGAACACACCCCCCACCCCTACCCCACAAGTTAACTTTGACTTTGGAGTCAAAATTTGACTCCAAAGTCAAAATTAACTTGTGGGGTGCAATTGAAGGGGGTGGGGGTGTGTGTTCGGGTCAAGGCAGAGTGGGGGGTTAGGGGATAGAAATCGTCAAATTTACGAACGAGGCACTAGAGCGATCTCGGGTCATCCCATGACATTGCCGTGCAATGTCACGGTTACCGTCCCGTAAAAGATGTTAGTTACTCCCACGTCGTAATTTAAATCGTCTGTTACGATTTACGATGTTTGACTGAAGTTATTTTTAATACAGTTAACTTTAGAATTGGAGTGGAATAGAAAAATAAAATTTATATATTAAAAAACTAGATCAAAAGCTATATGAAACAAAAAATGACTATATTATTTTATCAAATGAATAATGAAAATAAGGAAAAAAACAAAGGAGATTTGACCTTGTGGATAATAAACATGCAACATAAGTTGTGACAGGAGTAGATAATAGAGAGTATGCTTCTATATTTTCTAAAGTCCACATGAAATATGTAACCCTTCTCGCACTTTTTATGGGTTTACAATGATTTTTTTTTTTCTTTACAAAAAGCTCAACTCTTTGATGGTGTCATAAAATGAGCCTCGTGTACCCAACAATCACATAACAATTTGGTTTAGTTTATTGATATATGACTATTTTGAATCCGGTTTGGCATTTCCCCTGTCGCCCTCTTTGTGAATTACAGCACTTGATTGCATGGTCCAATGTCAACTTGTGCCCTTCGAAAATCCACCCGCACATAGTTGGCTTTTTTATATAGAAATCTTCTTCAAGAAATCCATACAGGTGCACTTGCCCACAAACAAATTCACAATTGTACAACTTACACATTGAATCGATTGAAGAGAGGCGGTCACAGATCAGAATAAACACCTTTAACTGCTTTGGGTAGTTTGCTTTCTTGAATAAACAACATACATGGGGTCGGAACGCCCAGGGTTTGGAGATATATCATCAGCCTAACAGAAAAGAAAACAGGGCACACATATAGTAACTTCTGTAGAGGCAAGTAGATTGTTCTTTATTGGCACTAAACACACCTTAAAATCATCCTTAGTTTCTAAATCATGTCTCAATCAGATTATTCTTAAACATTTGACAATTTTCAAACGGAACAAAAGTAAGCAATGTTTCAAAATCATTCAAATCCCTACGTCACCCTTTGAAAAAGTACAGTATTGGAGAGATACCTCGGGTGGTTCAAACCCACCAGCATAATGGAAGTATGAGCCTACTATCATAACATGATCATCATCTCCTGTTGATGTCCATAATGATATTGCCTTTGTCCAAAAGCATCGGTTTGAGAAACTAATACACATATTTAAAAAAGTCCCAAAGTGAATACTACGGGGTATTAGATTTTCTCCTAGTGTGTAAAGCAAGCTAACTGTAAAATATAGAGTTGAGAAATAAAAAAAAATTCTTCTTGAACAGTGACTATTAAGACTTGGGGTTTCATGATATGTGAATAGCTAATTGCCTTGTCTATATTTGTTTTTTATAAGGAGTATTATTCTATCAATGTGAAGTGACTTAACAATGACAGGGTAGAATACTGCTACCTTATAATCGCAACTCCCCTGGGTTTAAGAATACGGTACATCTCTTTGAAAACATCAAGAGGCTTTGTTAGATAGTCAACACTAACCTGCAAAGTATACATTTATAGAAAAGAAAAATTCAAAAATTGCACCAAAATGCACAGAAAGAGACACTGTCAAACAAACCACTTGTTACATGTTTATGCTATATAATTTGGAAACTTAGGTCCTATATGTATGAGCCTTCACCCTGCTGTCCTGCATATTACTAATACTCCGTATTTAATTTTTTCTTGCAAGTTTAAACTGTACATAGAAGAGAGAAAAGCATGCATGTGCTTGAAGTCCAATGGGTATGTGTCTTGAATGATCATACCGTGTTCGTAATGACATCAAAAGTATCATCTTCAAATGGGAGTATGGGATTGATGTTTAAATCTTGTACAACATATTCAGTTAGCACCTGCAGATTTGACAAAATCGTTTAATGAAAAAGGTGTTCCACGTAGAACCCTAAGTATGTAATTAACTTACTGGATTTAACTTTAGCTCTTCTTCATTCATGCCCAACCCAACAATTTTATTCTGCTTATACCCTGCCGGGTAGTGACTGACCTATATAAAAAAAAAAGAGGGTTTTGACATCAACCCAAAGACATGTTTTGAAGAAGAAAATATTATAAATGTGGTGAAGGAAGAAAACCTCACCCAACTGCTACACATATCAAGGATTGCTACACCCGGGGTATTCGTGGGAGGCAAATTCTCCTTGTAATATCTAGTAAGTGCAGCAATGGCTGGATCATCAATATGTGTCACGAACCGAGGGATTTCATAGAACAACGAATCCTTCGATCTGAAAGTTAGAGTTTAACTCAACTGCGAGTAATAATTACTCACTCTAGACCTTATTATAAGACACACTTCACCAAATTACACAAATAAAAGGAGGCAATTAATTTGGAGAGTTTACTCATCAAACCGCTCGAAATCCGCTCTCTTGAAAGGAAATTGTTTGGGCCAATTCACATTCTTCAGCACCTTTGAATCAACAGTGTTTTAAAGCATGAGAAATGGGATTTGGGGGGGGGGGGTTATCATTCACATAATCTGTATTTACCTGCTCAATTGAACCTTTCTTTTGTGCAGAAGAAGAAGAAGCCAAGAACGATTTCCCTCCAAGATCGGCAGCCATGAACAAGCCCACTCCGAACGACAACCTGCGACTGGTCTTGTACCCAGAGCAGCAGTAGCCCCTTCTCTTCAAGAGAACTGCTTTCCGTGATGTCCGATGAGCATAAAAAGAAGAAAGGCAAAGGGAAACGGCGGCCGTCGCAGGTAATGGTGATGAATGGTAAACGCTAGGTATCAGTAATCTCAGACCGAATTGCTTCGTCATTCCGCGAGCTTTGCCTATATGCCGCCTTGATTAGATGTGCGGATATGCCATGTTTAGAATAGTTGGTACCTGCGTCAAGTGAGTAAGGAGATGAGTCTCGCGTTAGAAACTTAGAATGAAGAAAAGGGATAAAAGCTCTACATCAATTGTAACTAGTTAAAAAAAGAAAATAAAATAAATTACATAAAATGTCTACTGTTATAGTTTGTTTTACATATTTAGTCTCTACATATTAAAAATCAATAATTTAATCTCTAATTATTATATTATTTTCCACGAATGGTTTTTGTTAACACTTCTATTAAAAACGTGGATAAAATTGTAAATTCACGTTCCTCTCTCTCCTCAACTAAACTTTCTCTCTTCTCTTGCACCCATTTTCCAAACCCGCCGCTGAGTTTGAATCTTTGAACCCAAAACTGAAATCATCTTTCTCTCAATCGTTCGTCTTCCTGGTGAAATCCAAAATCGAAACAAGTAACCTCAGGACCTTAATGTGGAAAACTTACTCATGATCTTTTATGGAATTTAATCTTTTAATGTGGTTCGATCAAATTGTATAATGACCTAATTATGTAAACCTTCACTTGATCTTAAGTTATATCATAACTTTTACAACAATAACAGTCTAGTTGGATTCCACAAGAGTAGGGTATGGGGAGGGTGTATGTACGCAGACCTTGTCCTTACTTGAAAGTACAGATGTTGTTTCTAAGAGACCCCTTACTCATATTGTACTGATATAAAAGATCATATGCATTATATAAAGCACAGAAACTAAAGCACAGATAATGCATAAGGCACACATATGCAAACAAAAGCAAGAGTGAACAAAGGAAAAGTAATGCAACAAGGAGCACCAAGTATACAACTACACAAGGCATGCAAAGCACACAAGTATAGAAAACTACCCTCTAGCCAAAAGCGCTTGTCCAACTACTCTAATTCCAAGTCTCCAAACACTCATATCTAGGGTCATATCTTCGGAAAGGGAAACGAATCCTAAGTAATACCTAATCACCTTCCTTACAACTCTTCTTAGATCTACCTCTTCCCCTATTTCTACCCATCACTCTAAGCCTCTCGCATCTCCGCACTGGGGCGTCAACATTTCGCCACCTCAACCTCGCCTCCCGTATCTTAACTTCAACAGGTGACATGCGTAATAAACATCGGATAACCTCGTTCAAAATCCCGTCCAACCTCGTCTGCCCACACATCAACCGCAACATCTGCATCTCCGTAACATGTAGTTGACGAATGTGAGTTTTCTTAACCGTCTAACACTCTGCCCTATACAACATAGCTCTTATGACTACAGACCGGTAGAACTTACCTTTGATCTCTGGAAAAATATTCTTATCGCACAAGATCGATGAAGCCAACTCCACTTGGTCCAAGCTACTCCAACACGATGCACCACATTCCCATCTAATTCTCAATCTGCCTGAATGGCTGAGCAAAGATACTACAACTTGTCAACCTTCAGCACTGGATGTGAATTAATCGTGACTTCCACCCCTTCTTCTACTTCCTGACAGCTGAACTGCACTCCATATCATTAGTTTCGTTCATGCTCAATTTGAGTCCTTTATAGGGAAAAGCTCCAAAGTTCATATTTTTGTTTAGTCCCTTGCGGGTGTCGTTGAGATAAGCACAATATAATCAGCAAAAAGCATGCATCGAACCTCTCTTCGAGCTCCCTGCGTCACGACGTCTACCACCAGAGCAAACAAAATTGGGCTAAGGGAAGATCCCTTGTGTAACCCCACTTTTACGGAGAAAGGTTCAAAGTCACCCCTGATAGTATTTACCCTAGTCCTTGCCCTATTGCACATATCCCAGATCGCACAAATGTACGCAGCCAGAACACCTTTTGACTCAAGACACCTCCAAATAGCCTCCTCCTCTGAGCCCTATCATACACTTTCTCGAAGTTAATAAACACCATATGAAGATCTTTCTTCTCAAGGAAAACTCCCTAGATATGAGTAAAAGACTATGAAAATACCAAAATAAGAGTCATAAGTCTTTTAAGATTAAAATAGGAGTTCATACTGCGACTACTACACTGCCACACTCACCACATAATCACATTGTAATTGCCACACTATCACCGTCACACTTCCACCCATCACCGCTGGCCACCAGAGTGCCGCTACAGATCGCCACAGTTGACTAATCACACTGACATATTACACTGTCATCACTTTTCCAATACACTGTCAACGCGTATTCTTACACCACACTACCATTATACTCCTATTCTGGTCTAAAAATATATAAGACTCATATTTTAGTATTTTCAAACTTCTTTACTCTTATCTTGGGAGATTTCTTTTCTTCCTAACCCTATACTGTACTCCTCCATCAACCTCCGTAAAAGGTGAATGACCTCTATTTTCGATCTACCGGGTATGAAACACAACTGGTTCTTGGAAATTCATACCCCCTTCCGCAGCCTATACTCAATTACTCACTCTCAAACTTTCATGGTGTGGCTAAGCACCTTGATACCTCTATAAATCTCACAATTCTAAATGTCACCCTTACCTTTAAACAAATGGAAAAACACGCTCTCCCTCCACCTTTAAGAGTAAGACATTTCAAAATGTTCTCAAAATTTCTCGAAACACATAACAAAAATCCATTTTGAATCGAAAAAATACCATAAAAATTGAATAAAACATTATACTATCATAAATACGGATTCTACTTTATTCTGAATGTATCCTACTTTATTTTAATTTTTTATTGATAAATTTATGAACATTAATTAAGAATTGTGTTTTTATATTAAACTTTTGTTACTATGTATATGTTCTTAGAGATATTATTTATGAGTATGTTTTTGACATAGTTTCAAAGTTTCTAATGAATTTTGTTATGATTTATTCTTTTTCATTTGTGAAATACAAAGTTTTCATAAGCATTTCTTAGATTAAAACTGTTTACGTCTTTTAGTTATGTTTTTTTGTTTACACACAAATTTGAATTTTCAAACACAGATAAAAAAGGTTTCATATTAATTCTATGTAAATTAGATACATAAGTATTCAGCTCAATTAGTACTAAAGCTGATAGTGGTGCATCTCGAGCCATCTCTAATCGATATTTCAGGACCAAGATAGATGCGATATAAAATCTAATACTGAATTAAAATATCCAATAACTTGATATTAATTATTTAAACCGATTGAAATGTGATCGTTGTTTTTAGCCTTAACAATCCAAAGTAAAAACGTACTCCCTCGTTCCGTCTCAAAAAAATATCAAAGTTCCTTTTTTGGCCTTTCGATCGATAACTTTTATTTGTTTATTCGTTTTGGTTTACCATTTGATAAAATAAAATATTTTTGTCGTATCTTGTTTTGTAAAACTTTTGATATACATTTGAACGATGTAATTTTTACTTTTTATTTTTCTTCCAATTTTAAAAAAAAATAATTTTAAAAGAAATGATATTTTGTACGTCATTTAATTTGAAATATTGTAAACAATTTCAGAGGGAGTACGTGAGTATAATGCAAAAATTACTCAAAAATCAAAATTCCAATATTTATTAGGGACGTTCTTCCCAAACAAACTCTCAAAATACGTCCATAAAAATGCTACGTGTTTTATTTTATCAAAAAGATCACCATAAATAATGGAGTTTTATTTTCCTTTTCTAACAGTAAAGATTTAATTTCCACCTTTAGAGACATAACATAAATTCCGTTGTAGTCTAGGTGGTTAGGATACTCGGCTCTCACCCGAGAGACCCGGGTTCAAGTCCCGGCAACGGAAATCTATATTTTTTTAATACCAGGGAGGATATGCGACGCCATGTTTATCTTTGGATGTGCTTTAGATAATTAATTTATAATTATTTTTGTAAAAATCATCCTACTGTTTTTTTGATGTCATATTCATACGGTTAGTTTTGTACTCAAAATGAAAAATATAGATCTTTTATTTTATTAGTTTATCCATATTTTTACTTGTAATTTGTTAGACTACATCCCACATCAGAAATCCAAGAGTAAAATAATCGGTATATAAGCTCTAGAGTTGAACTAAGTAATCGATTGGATTCAATCTTTTAATGCGGTTCAACCCTAGTGTTTTATAGCCCAATCCAGTTGTCCATACTCATCCTAAATTTTATCATGGTATCGGAGCCAGTTTTAGCCCACCTCGTTTGTCAAAGTGTCCGTCTAGACTGTGGCCTGTTTAACACGATTGCTCGTCTGGAAGTCCATACCTAGTGGCTTGTGGTCCTTTAGTACTTGTCTATTTTACGTTTTGATACCATGCATTGATATTTTGGGATGGGGTATGGACAACTGGATTGGGTAATAAGACACTTGGGTTGAACCACATTAAAAGATTGAATCCAATCGATTACTTAGTTCAACTCTAGAGCTTATATACCGATTATTTTACTCTTGGATTTCTGATGTGGGATGTAGTCTAACATAATTCACACTTTTTAATAATACTTGTAAACGAATACTTGTAAACGAATGTTTTTTAAATTTGGCGGTTGTTTTATAGAAATAACTTATTAAAACACTCCAAGAATTAAGCTAGGATTTGGCATTGATATTTAAAGCAACTTTGTTGTGTAAAAGCACAGGTACATGCACTGATGCACCTATTAAATATTGGGGTGGTTTCCCTCACTTGGAAAAAACACAAACATTAATTCCTCAAGTGGAATCCCAAATTCCCCACTAGGAAAATCGCATGTACTACATGCAAAAGTGTTTTTTTTATTTTATTTTTAAAAATGTCAAATCTCAAATTCAATTATCCACCCCTTCTCATTCTTATTCAATATTCCCTTCGTCTCATAGTATTTGTCCACTTTTATTTTTACACACCATCCAATGCACTTCTTTAATCCATTTTATCTTGTAATTTGTATATTAAAAAATTATAGAAATTATATATTAATAATCTATATGTTAAAACAAATCAAACAAGATCACACATGACTATATTTATTAGGCTTACACATTGAGAGAATTTGATGAGTCAAAGTGCCTAGATGAACAGTTCTAAAAGTCAAAAGTGAACAAAAACTGGGGAACGGTGGGAGTACAAAATTCTTACTCCATTTGTTCTTGAAAACTGATTCCTAGTTTGACTAATTGAAAAAATAAAAAAGTGTCAAATTGTAATTGACTTTCAATTTTGTATTTTGTGTGATAGATAAGTTATTAGAGAAAAAGTATGATATTAAAGATGAGATATGAAACAATAAGGATAAAAATGGTTTTTTAATAACAATAGAAGTGTTTTGTTGGAAATAGAAAAAATAAAAGATGAAATATTTTTTTAGAACGGAGGAACATTCCTTTGAATAATAACTAAGAGATATTTGTACTAAATAGTACTAAAACGTAAGTCATTTCCCTAAGTAGCACTAAAACATTAGTCATTTTATGGGGCACACCGTGTGCACCCTATTAGATTTGATCATGGTTTAATACACCGCTCTCATTGAGCGATGGAGACCGGAGGTGCATGCACCCTATTATAAATTTGAACTTCTTTATGTTCTTAATTTCGTATGTACAATTATGAATTAGACCTTTTTATGTTGTTAATTTGTTATGTTTTTATTACGAAGTTGAATTCTTTATGTTATTAATTTGTTATGTACAATTATGAATTACCCTAGAGTATAACTTTTTTAATTGGTAATTGGTTATGTTTAATTGTAAATTATAAAGGAAACAAAAAAATTGTTAATTTGATAATTACTTTTTCAATTGGTAATTTGTTATGGGTTTTTATGAATTACGGAGTACCCCGAGTATAAAGGAAACAAAAAATACTTAATTACATAATTTTTTTACAATTTCGAAATACGAAGGAAACCAAAAAAATTCTTAAATTGATAATTTTTTTTAAATTTTGAAATATGAAGGAAACCAAAAAAATTCTTAATTTGATAATTTTTTTAAATTTCGAAATATGAAAAAAATCGAATTTCATTAATTTTGCATGTACTACATGCGAAATCTTTTTAAAAAACTGGGAAAAAGTTTGAGTGGTGAAAGTTTGATGTTAAAGTTTTTTTAAATTTCAAAATATGAAAAAAATCGAATGTATTTAATTTTGCATGTACTACATGCGAAATTATTTTTAAAAATACTGGGAAAAAATTTAATGTTAATGTTTTTGCATGTAGTACATGCGAAACAAAAAAAATTAAAAAAAAAAGAAATTGCATGTTATACATGCGGAAGTTGGAGTGGGGAATTTGCTCCTCCAAAACTTCCCACTGAGGGAATTGCTCCTAAATATTGGGGGTCAATGCGACCAAAGTTTTTGGTCACACTCATCCTCACCTAAGGGTACGGTGTGGATCACATCACGTCTTTTTCTTTCTAAAATTCTTTTTTTTTACTCCGTATCTATTTTAATTAAAGTTTTTTGAACTTAAAATATAAAATAAAATTATTATTAATATTATATTTAAATACAATTGCAAAAGTATGAAAACAAGTGGAACAAAATAAAGAATGATAGAAAGCAGAAAAAATGCGTACTAAAATGAGAATGTGTTAGTCGATGTGCACCACTTTAGGGGGTAGATAGACTTGTTGAGAATGTTTACTGTTTTTCACAGTGTGAGTAAATAAATAAATGTGCAATGGAAATAAATAAAAGAAGGTAAGGAACACAATGATGTATACTAGTTCACCACCTCGTGGCTAGTCTAGTTCCCTGAGAGACTCTCTCGAAGCTAGCACTACTTATCAAACTTAACCGGGTGCTTGACAAGCCGTTTACAACCTGAGAACTTAAGTCACATAAGCCACAACACAATCGCTTGTAGATATGCCCTCTACAAGACTTCATAACCAAGACTTGAGTCACATAAGTCTTGTACAACAAGAATAGTAATTTTCTTCAACCTCAGAACAAGAACTCTCACAAGAATAGAAATGAGAAAAAGATTAACCTCACAACAACCAAGTGTGATTCTTTAGGACAAGATTTATACCAATGCGTACTAAAATGAGAATGTGTTAGTCGATGTGCACAACTTTAGTGGGTGGATAGAATTGTTGAAAATGTTTACCGTTTTCACAATGTGAGTAAATAAATGAATGTGCAGTGGAAATAAATAAGAGAAGGCAAAGAACACACCGATGTATACTAGTTCACCACCTCGTGGCTAGTCTAGTTTCCCAAGAGACTCTCTTGAAGCTACCACTACTTATCAATTCAAGCTTAACCGGGTGTTTGATAAACCGTTTACAACCTAAGAAATTAAGTCACATAAGTAACAACACAATCGCTCGTAGATATGCCCTCTACAATACTTCACAACCAAGACTTGAGTCACATTTGTCTTGTACAACAAGAAGAGTAATCTTCTTCAGCCTCATAACAAGAACTCTCACAAGAGTAAATATGAGAAAAAGATTAACCTCACAACAACCAAGTGTGATTCTTTCGGACAAGATTTATACCTAGCACACATACAAATAGAGTACATGATATTCAGTCTACTCACGGTAAGGTAAAGTAAAGAGCCGATCATACCTCGGTAGCATTGGAAATCTACCTCTTTTCCTTTTTCATCTTTGTCGAGATAGCAAGAGGTGCTCAATGGTGTGTTAATGGATTTGGATTTGGTAACATCGAATCTCTTTAGCAATTCCCTACAATATTTTGTTTGACACGCAAAAGTCCCTTCTTTGCATTAGTTAATTTGTAGCCCAAGGAAGAATTTTAGTTCTCCCATCATCGACATCTCGAAATCGCTTTTGACATGCATCACAAATTAGATTCTTCTCAAACTTTAGTTTATGATCGAATACAAATTACTAAGTCCTTAGAGACCAACTTGTTAAAATGGTCCATATTAACGTGAGCTACCGGGCGATGTCATGGTCACGTTTCTTCCTCTTTAGTCATAAGGCACTTAGCCAAAGTAGATGGGGAATTTTCAAGATCAAACATGTAAATGTTATCTACATTATTACCACATAATATAGCCTTATTATCACACAAGCGTTCTACAATGCATTTACTAAATTCAAAGATGACATGGTTACCTTTGTCGCACAATTGACTAATGCTAAGAACATTATGCATGAGGCTGGCCCTTAACAAGAAGAACATTTTCGACGGTCGTACCGTAGTCTTTTCCAATGGGGCCACTCCCAACGATCCTTCCTTTGTTATTGTCACAAAAAACAACATTGTCACCTTTGAAATAATTTATACTCCTAAAATTGGATGCGTCTCCAATCATGTGCTTAGAGCATCCGCTATCGAGATAACCAGAGGTACTCGAGGCCTTCAAGCACACCTAAAAAACAATTTAAGGAGACGATTTAGGTACCCACCTTTTGTTGGGTCCTTTTTTAGTAGCGTGAGTGCAATGTGTGTGACTTTGTTGAAAATACCTATGTATGGTGGAACACACGGGTGCAATGTGTCTTATTCTATTACAATAATGGCAAACAACATTCGGATTATTCATCATATATAGTTGAGTGTGATATGCTCTAGGTTTGTAATTAGTCCTAGCTTGTTGTTTACCTTTAGCCTTAACAAAAGTTGTTTTTCTAGGTTGGTTTTGTCTATATTCTAGTCTTCGGGTCCTTCTTCGGTGCCTTCTTGTCCTTCTCGCTTTTGAGCTTAGAACACATTGGTTTGATGTGTGCAATTTTACAACACCCATAGCACTTGGGTGGAGTGTTCTTTTTGGCTCCTTTCTTCATCATCATCTTCTTGAACTTGTGGACGAAGAGACCAATGTCGATGTCGTTGGTGTCATCATCAACATCAATGTTGTTGTTGTTGCTTGACGTTGATGCACCTAGAGCAATGGTCCTCTTGCCTTTGTCCTCCACAACCTTGGAGAGTTGAGTAGTCTCATAGGCAATGAGATTGCCTCGGAGTGAGTCGTATGTGGCTACTTGGAAGTCATGCCCTTCTTCAATTGCATCCACCTTCGAACGCCACTTCGATGTCAAGCTCCACAAGACCTTTCTCACAAACTCCTGTTCATTTGAGTTAAACAATTATTTGGAAAACTTTTAGTACATGTGGCACACATTTTTTATCTCCTCTCTTCATTCATCTCATTAGAGAAATTATATGGGAATTCTCTTTTTCTTTCACGCCATTTTTTGTTAAATTATTAGTTAGCTCCTAGCTTAATATCAACATAATATAAATACAAAAATCTATCCATTGAAATTTATCTATAGCTGAAGAACCATGAACGCAATATTATTTGATAATAAAATATGATATGTAGAAGTATAATTTGCACTAAATAGTAATAAAACATGTATTTTCCCAATGTAGTTTCTAAAATTTTTATTTTCTCAATAGTATTCGAACAATGTCTAGTGTCGGGAACAATGTGTAGTGGTGGTGGACATTTACTTAATTGAATAATGTCTAGTGACAGTGGACATTTACTTCAATGTCAAGTGGGCATTGAACACTGGTACTACATTGAGAAATTTAAACATATGGTACCACATTGGAAAATTTAATATAGCCTTGTTTGAAAGTTGGTTGTCAACTATTGGCTTTTTGAGTGGCTGTTAAGTTTAGCTAGTTTGACGGACTGGATGTGTTGATTGATCGTTAAAAATATTTAGTAAAATTAGATGTTTGAATATAGATTTTTTGAGATATAAAAAAACAATATATATATATATATATATATATATATATGTACACACACAGAAATTGGAAAGAGTTAGAAATTTTTTGAAAGATTTTTTTAAATATAAAAAATGTTAAAAAATTATTTTATATTATAATTTTCATATTTTATTTAAAAAATGTAAACTCTACTCTTTAAAATTTCAATACCATTTAATTTTTTTGTGATATTATATCCATATCCATACTTTATTTAAAAAGACATGAAGTCAATATTACGTTTTCCCGCCCAAAGAGTATGCCCATTACATATGGCAATTGTGAAGTTAAAATGGTAAGTGTCCAAAATTATAGTAATATAAAATGGTAATTGTGAAGTTAATATATTTATTTTTTATAATAATTAACTGTCATTTTTTAAAGTGTCCAAAATTATACTAGCAAGAAAGGTAAGTTATAAAATTGGAAAGCGTAAGTTTTTATTAAAATTAGAATCTTACGTGTGATTTTAATTATAGTAATTTTAATTAAAATTGTATATTGCGTGTGATTACCGTGTCAAATTCATTATAGTAATTAAATGTTAATTACCATGTCAAATTAATTATAGTAATATGTGTGATTACCGTGTCAAATTAATTATAGTAATTCAATATTAATTACCGTTTCAAATTAATTATAGTAATTTTCTAATGGCTATATTTTAATTATAGTGGCTATATTTTACAATGGCTATATTTTACTATATTTTAATTATAGTAATTTTAATCAAAAAAAGTAATAATTAATCAAAGTATTAATTATATAACCGTGTGACTACATAATTGTATACTCCGTATTAATTACTGTGTCATTTTAATTATAGTAATTTTAATTATAGTAATTTTAAATATAATAATTTAAATAATTTAAATATAGTAATAGTAATTGTTAAGTATTTAAAGATGGTAAGAAATTAAAGTGCCCGAAATTATAGTAATATAAAATGGACTATAACTACTGTAAGAATTAAATATCCTTTAAATATATATATTTACGTTTAATAGCGAGAAAGGTAATAACCAAGAAAGGTAATAATTAAATGTCATTTTTAAAGTTTCCAAAATTATACTAGCAAAAAAGGTAATAATAAAAAAAGGTAATAATTGACCATAGTATTAATTATATAACCGTGTGACTACATAATTATATATTAATTACCGTGTCAAATTAATTATAGTAATTTTAAGTATAATAATTTTATAATAGTAATTTTATAATGGCTATATTTTACTATATTTTCATTATAGTAATTTTAATCAAAAAAGTAATAATTAACCAAGGTATTAATTATATAAATGTGTGACTAAATAATTGTATACTCCGTATTAATTACCGGGTCATTTTAATTATAGTAATTTTAAATATAATAAATTAAATAATTTAAATATAGTAATAGTAATTTAAATTCGGTATAGCACTTTGAAAAAAGAATAAATTTTTTTAACCCCGTATGCAAAAATCATATTATAAATACATCTATCTACAAATCTTTCGTAGCCACTACACTCATCGTGAATTTTTTTCCCTACGTTTCAAAATTGTCATTTCTATGAAAATGAAGATCTTAACTGCTTTGAAAAATGTTGATGAGAGGTCATCAATGTTAATGATGAAGCTACGAGTAGTTAGGATTTATCACAGGTTTCCGTAACAATAATCCAACACGTTTTAGTCATGGACAACTCTATGTTGCAGTTTTAAGAGTAACTAATCATAGTGGGTTGAAGATTCTGATATGCAATGAAGACAATATTCCTACAAATTGTACAAATAATGTAGTTTATAAAGAAGTCTTTCAAAATTTGTAAAACAATGATATTTTGTACCTTAAAATATTATAATCTCTATATTCTATTGCATCTCATTTTTTATCATTGAAAAATAATTTGAATTTAATAACATAAAATGACCCGTGCAACGCACGGGTGTGATACTAGTTTTATTTCAAATAGTATTTGTCATTTGTTTTGTGACTCACACTCTTTTTTTACTTTTTTACCTTATATATTTCTTTGTGTTTTTAATTGTATGTCACTAATCCATGTTACAAGAATAAGAAGACAAATGAATTAACACTCTTTATTAATCTTAATTGAAAGAAAAATTGGACTTAAAATAATAAAACGATGTTTCGACCAAAGAGGGAAAAAAGAAAAATGGTTATAATAAGAGCCGCCAATTCATTTCCGCAAAAACTTTCAGTATTTTTTGTATGTCTTGAGAATATTAAAACATTTCTTTTACTTTTTAGTTTTTTTTTGTTTTACAAAAGTCAAATAGATATGCAACAAAGGTTGTTTTAATATACATTCGACATATGCATAGTTTAAAAATAAATAATATTAATTTTACACAATTATTTATTTGCGTATTAAATTGATGTATGAACAATTATTTTTTTCATATGCTTAAACATGCACATTATAAAAAGTATTAGTGTATGCACATTAAAATTAATGTGATGCTTAATGAAAAAAATATTGTGCACAATTATATTGGTCAAAATTTTAAAATATTGACTAAAACACATTTCAAAGAAATAAAGTTAACAAAAATTTCAAAATCACAAAGAAAATTATAGATTAATTAATTCAAGTTTTGAATAATTGACGTGACTCTATAATGGTAACTAATATTTATAACCAGGACACAATTGTTTAATAAATAGTGACACTATATTATATTTTTATTTTATTGAGATAAGAATAATAATAATGAAAATAAAACTAAATAATTTTTTAAAGTCATTGTTGGAAGAAATTGGATGAAGTTAGAAAAAAATGAAAGAAGTTGAAAGAAACTCGAAGGAGTTGGAAAAACTGGAAGGAGTTTGAAAAATTTTGAAGGAGTTAGAAAAACTAGAAGAAGCTAGCAAACAATTGGAAGAAATTAGAAAAAACTGAAAGGAGTAAAAAAACTAGAAAGGGTTTGAAAAAAATTGAAGATGATATAAAATACTTCCCTCGTCTATTATTTTCTTTCTCACTTTCTTATTTGGGACTTCCAATTTTGTTTTCTCGTTTCTTATTTTGGCAACAACTTTTAATAAATGTTTCATTGAATCCCCTCTTTTTATCTACACTATTCACTTTATTCAATCACATCATGGGCAAAACATGAAAAGTTTTTTACACTTTTTAACTTTTTTTTTTACCTCCGTGCTAAGTCAAAAGCAGGAAAAAAAAAATTTAAACGGAAGGAGTATTAAAAAGTTAAGAGTAAGCCCTTTGAATTAACCAATTACGGAGCATAAATTTTATGCTACTCCGTATTTTGAAACAAATGCAGAGTTTCTACTTTAGACCGAGGTGCGTTTTATGGAAGGAACTACGAAGGTGAAGTCTCTAGAAAGAACATGACACCGTTGCGCGTTAGGAAAGTCTGTCCGGATTCAATTGACTCATTCCTTTCTTCGTAAGGAGAGACACCCCAATTTTCCAATTCTATAAATTCTCTGTTCCTCTCACCTGCGTCTATCAACAAGCTAATTAAGCTGCAATTAATCAGACATTCAGACATCTTTGTTTGAGAGATAGCGTATAAGAAGAGGAGGACGACGAAGATGATGACGTCAATTTTCAGTTCCTTCGACGCCCTTTCGGCGGAGCTCTTCGTGAAAAAATTGGGACAATCGCCAGGCTGCTCTCAGGCTGTCGTGGCCGATCTGAAGACCGGTGGGGTAAACAACGCCGCCGTCGGGGAGGTGCCGCCTCCGCATGCTATGAAGAAGACGGCTGCGACCGAACAGAGGAGGAGACCGAGGTTCGCGCCGGAGTTGGATGGGATCTATAGTTTCGAGACGATTATTCCGAGTTGATTATTCAATTATCTGACGAGATTATTATTGCACGGAGTAATTCTTTGTAACAATTAACAGTTATTTTCGTCTCTGTAAAATCACTGCTTGCTACATTATTCAATTCAAGGATGCCTTTTGTTCGGGTGTAGTCCACCATAGAATTGTCTCCCATACAATTAGAATTTACTTATGTCCTAAAGCAAAGCAAAATATTGAGATTCTTTTTAGTTTTTAGAGTAAATTCCTAAAATGTTCTTTTATAATAAGATGTTTTCCCTATTTAGTTATCAATAAATTTTAATTACTTACATGATCTTCTATTTAAATGATGATTAATTGAGAGATATTTTGGTATTTTGTTAATTCAAATTCAAAGTATATTCTTGAAATAGTTATTTCTGTACAACTAAATTTAAAATTGAAAAAATACTTTGACTATAAATAATTCATGATATATTTAAGACTTATAAAAAATATTTTAAATTTCAAATTAAATACACATCTTTAATTAGAAAAAATCATTTTTGGAAAGCACTTCATTATAAATGATCATTTTAAAGATTAATTCTAAGTTTAGCGGACAAAAAATACCAAAATACGGAGTACCCCCAATTAATCCTCATTTGAGTAACATTATTTACGAAGAACCATTTTGGGAACAAATCTCAATTATAGAGGACCACGTAGATAATTAAAACTTATTCATGACTGATTTGGGAAAACACCTTATTACAAAGGATTATTTTGAGAATTTACTCTTCTTTTTATTACTTCTAACGTCCCACAAAATATTTCTGTTTTCTTTTTTGATCGATCCTAAAAAACTTTTCTGATTTCTATTAAAGAGTCTTTTTTACCCTTATTATTTCTCAACTTATCAAATCGCAGTTTCTCACTACTAATCTATCGGATCCTACTTTTACCTATTGCATTCAAAGAAGCTTTTAGAAAAGTCAACATCAAAATACACTTCCCTTAAATCTTTTAAAAATCAAAATCAAAAAGATTTTATGGGACAGACTAATTGTTTCATCGCAGATATTTAACTCGTGACAAGTTTATTGCGACGGACAAAGTTCGTAGCAGATCCGTCGCAGATTCTCTATTTGCTACGGATTATCGAAATCTGCACCGACTTAGTCTGTTGCAGATCCAACAGATTATTGTAGTGTTAAACATTTTCTTAGTTGAGTTTATCTTGAAAATAAAACACGCAAAAATGAATTTTGGAAAAATCCTACACGTTGACAGTAGCCCCTACTGTGCCCACGGTACATGGTAACGTGCGGTTCTAGCATGCCGACCGGACCTTGGCACCGGCAGAAACTCAGGTTCTGGAAACCATTTGAAGTCACACAGTATCCTTGGAGGTAGGCTAGACCGTGACCACGGTACCCCCGGCGATATGTCATACCGCGTCCACGGTACCTTGGTACCAGACGGTTTCCGACTTATCGACCCTGGTATCTGAACCGTTACTTTATTGTGCAAAAATTTCAAATTCAAATTTAATTCAACCCAAATAAATCTCCAACGGGCAACGGTCCTAAAAGGATCTTTACCCTTTTTAAGGTTTCCTAATCCTATATAAACCCCCTCAAAGAGCATGTTCTTTAGGGCTTAAACTCTTAACTTCCAGTTTCTTTCAGATCCTTCTATTTCTTCCAGTGCCTTCCAATTTCTTCCAATTATTTTCATTTTTCAAATTCTTTCTACTCCCAAATCAATTACTCTAAAAACAATATATTTTTAAAGTGATTATTATTATTATATTCTTGTTGTTATTGTTATTACAACTGTAATGTTCATAACTATAGTTTATAAATTATTTTTTCATCTCACTATTTTTATGATTCACACTCATTATATTTTATTCAATTTTTTAATGTGAATAAGAAATTTTTATATATTAATTTATATGATAAAATAGGAAAATATCAACATTTTAAACTATATTAAAAAATTATGGATAAAATAGTTACATAGAATATTTTATTCATCTAAATTTATATAAGACCTCTCACCTTTCCCTTTATTACTCAAAGTTTTCTCATTTTTCTAATGTTTATAAAGAAACTGAAAGTAAAAATAGTTTAGAAAAAATACTAAAATAGGAGTAAAACATAAAAAATGTAAAACAAATTCTATGTCTTTATTCCAAAAATAGGACTTACAATGAAAATAAAATGGCAATCCTGAAAGAAAAAAATAGGTTTAATTACATTATGTGACATGTTTCATATTTAAAAAAAATCTTGTAATATATAAAGTATAATTACATATATATTATTTATAATAAATACAACATAAATAAATTCAGGTGCAACATAACCACAAAAAATTTTAAATTTAACATTTTGATATTTATGCAAACTTTATATTATAATTTTTTTTTTGCAAAAGTAATTTTTTATATTTGAAAAATAACAATACTTTTTTTTGTCTTAAAGGCATTCATCAAGATAACGTGATGATGATGGTAATGATTATGATGATGATGATAATAATAATAATAATAATAATAATAATAATAATAATAATAATTTATAACACCAAGAATTAGAATTAGAATAATATACAAATACACTAAATAAATTTTTTAAAGTTTTTTAGGTTCTCCAATTTTTTGGTTCCTTTCAGTTTTTTCTAGTTTCTACCAACATCTAACTCTTTTTTATTCCTAAAGAACAGGCTCTTAGTCTCATTTACAACACAACAACATTCCTTCTCAATCTAAAGCCTATTTTTGCATTCTTGAGTGTTCTCTTAAGCTTTGTTCTTGATTTTTCATTACTCTCTTGAGTTTAAAGCTTTCATTATTTTATAGACTCACACAAAAGGGTATTTATGATTCATTGTTTTATATTTGTCATATAGGCTATTGTTATTGATTTTATACTTTGTTTTCTCCTACCCAACTCATGTTGTTTATTATTTGGTAGAGAAGCAACAACCATTTCTATTATTTTGTAAAAGGTTTGGATAACCTTTAAATCCTCATTTTGTAAGGTTGAAGAGACCCTTTAAATCTTCGGGTTGTAAGCGCTCGAGATTGCCGTTGTAAAATCTCATTTGCTTATTGGTAAGGGTTGTTTGCCAAACCTCATTTAAGTGTTCTTAGTGAAGCCAAACTAGTTAGTCGAGGTTAAATCCTTGAGGAGGAGCCTCGAGGCACTGGAGTAGGGAGTTCCTGAACCAGTATAAAATTGATTGTGTCGCAATTTTACTTGTCTTGCTTTTCTTGCTCTATTTCCGCTATTCTTTTTTCTACCTAAGTATTTTTTACCAAAAAAATTTTAAACACCCTAATTCACCCCCCTCTTAGGGTGTAACCGACTTTCACTGCATGCACGGCAGCTCATCACATGACCAGTAATTCCAAATTGTATTATTGTTCTACTTCTCAATCTACCTGTAGTTCAGCTAGGTAGCCTATCCGTATTCAAGTTCATTTTTTTGTATTCTCAAACTCATACATAATCATAGTAAGGTTCACAAACATACATACTTAACAATTAGCGGTCTAGTGTTGAGTGTAAACAACTTCCACTTACCATCATGCAACAGACAAGACCTTGAAATCAATACATGATTTTAATCGGAACAAACAAATAAGAGAAAGGGTGGCTGGGTGTCTGACATAGTACCTATTACGGTACCTTGGTACCGCCACCTGATAGTGCCGGTCCGGTATGCCTTACTATCCAGGTGCAATTGCCGCTAGAGGAATTTACTCTATGGCGGTAGCAAGGTACTGCAGCGGTACCTAGCTACTGACATCAAAAAATCAACGAAATAACAGAGTTTGATCCAATTCCAAACCATTTAATACGTATAATGTTTTGAAAGGTTATTCACACACAAACCATGCAAATTGCAGTAGCCATCATCGATCAATCAATTCTAATAACATCATATATTTTTAATAAATCTGAATTTGAATCATAATCAAATAATTATCAAATTCTACATAATCAATCATATGAAATTTCAAACGTGAATTTCATACATATACGAATAATATAGTGTTAGATGTCCATGAACTCACCTCGATATATTTGACGAATAAAATAGATCGCCTACTTAAACGACGAAGAAGATAGCAGCGAAGCAGTGGTGTCAGTTGATTGGAGGCGGAAGAGTTGTTTCGAGAGATGTCCTTGCTTGTTCTGTTCTCAGCTAAAGAACAAAGAAGAAGCATGATTAACGCACGTGGGGTTATGTCGCAAGGATGAACAGAGGCTGGTGTATATGTATTTATATATAGTTGTAGTTCTAGGAAATTTGATTTCCTCACTAGAGTAACCTTAGGATTACAAGGTGTTAATATTATATTTTAAGATAAAAGATTTTTATTTATTTATTGAACCATAAGTTCTATTTTACTCATCACGCTTTAAACGAAAGTCCAAACTTAACATATTATATATTATTGGTCACCATTTTATGAGGTCTATCCAAAAATTTAATTTTTAAATAAAATGGTTCACTTTAAAATTAGGAGATTATTGAGGCGAAAAACACATGTGGGTGGGGTGAGATTACCTAAGCCGGTATGAGTGGTGGGGAAAGTGTTACCTCCCGCAGTGGTAATAGAATCACTGCCTTGATATGGTGAAGAAAATTGCAACCTTGTCAAATTAGAAGTGACATGAGCATTTGCACCAGTGCTTAGGTTCTAATTATGACTTAGTTGAGAGTGATGTTCAGAGTAGTATGCGTGTGGGGGACCAGAGTACGATTCATTAAAAAATGGTTCCAATAATTCCAGACAGCATGTTCATGTTAATTTTCCACAGAGTTGACAACTCACCATACCGAATCACTAGCCACCACGTCCACGACTAGCAAGTTCCCCCCCACAGGCGGTCGACCGCTTGTATCACCACCGTTGAAGTAGGTTCGACCATCAGACTGCTTTCGTCCCTAACAGCCTCCAAAAAGGGCCTATGGCTCCTGCCGCGGTATCCAGCGCCACCACGGCCTCGTCCCTTACCTCCTCCATGACTAGTATTAGTAAAGAGAGCATTATGAACATCAGAGGAGGTAGAAGAGTCACCAATATATAATTTTAGCTCAAGTTGAACATTTAATTCCTCGAACAATAACCATGAGGAAACTTGATTAAAAGTCAGAGAGCCTATTTTCGTTCAGACATTCTGTTTGAGGGAGGCATATTCGGCAAGAAGGACACGTAGAACATGCAAAACAAGATCATTATCTGGTATGAGCTCATGATCCAGTTTAAGAGACGTAACAATACCAAGTGCAGTATCAATATATTTTTGCATGAAGTCAGTGCCTTTACGAAGACCATGAAGACGCTTATGTGTTCTGGACAAGGGATGGTGCCTTTATCGGAGATAAGCCCATATTTCTACTAAAGACGAGAGAGTGAATATGTGCTTACACAGTAGGAGACACAATAGCTAGAAGGCATGGCCAATTTTGTGCATCTACAATCATCCAAGTTTCATAGGATGGATTAGATTTCATGACTGGTGGAGAATCTTTGTCTGGTACAGGGGCCTTGTCGTTGACATAAGAGAGAGAAGACGATGTGCAATAAGATTGACTTGAGCTGTAGCAGACCATGACGGATAGTTGGTATCATCCAATTTTGTTGGTGTGAGAGACTAGAGATTTCGGACCAACAACTTTAATCCGATGGGAAGGCGATCCATAAGATCACCGAAAACAGGTGCCATCAAGTAGAAGAAAGACGCTGGCGACGCTGATCGAAAAGGAAGAGGCGGCGGCGTCTAAGGTTTTCGGCTTTGCCATTTTTTGTATGTATTTACCGTAAGGAGAAAAGAGGAGAGAAAATCTCAAGCTCTGATACCATGTTGAATTATGGAATAATAATTTTACTCAAAGAATAATGGTACAAGAGTGTGTATATAAGGGTAGATCTTGACATATTTAGGATTTTACCTAATACTCCCTCCGTTCCACAAAACCTTTCCCCTTTCATTTTTTTGAATTTCCTAAAACACTTCCACTTTCTATTAAAAAACCACTTTTATCCTTACTTTTTCATACCCTACCTATCACATCATACTTTTTCACTAATATCCAAACTATCACATCTTACTTTTATCCATCACATCAGGGGCAAAATTGGAAAGTCAACCAAAATTTCACTTTCCTTATTTTAGCCAAAAGTCAAAAGTGGAAGTGTTTAAAGGAATGGAGGGAGTATAAAACTGACTAGTATACGAATACTACTATAATAATTAGAATTACTATTATTATTGTTGTCTAACACAAACCATATGGTCACATACGGCTGCATGTTGCAAATTTCATGGGCTTAGCTATTAAGCTAAGCTCCCAATTATTGCAAAGGGGCGGCACTTTCAACCAGCAATTGGAATTGAGCTTCACTTCGCATCTTCTTTTTTTTTTAACCAGCAGCTTCGCTTTTTTTCTCCATGTTCTTTCCCCAAAGGAATAAATAGAATCCCACTATGAGTACTGCCATCCCAATCAAACTACAATCACATATGATCAAATTATATTAGAAATGATAATTAAAGTCATTATTACTAAAAAAATATGTAAGCTTTCTTATATATATATAGGATATAATATAATGAAAAAAGAATATTTCGTTGCAGTATTTATGATATAACGACCTTCCAACGGAGATGGACGCGCCAAAGAAAATAGCTTCTGTGATGGCTACAAATACAAGGGACAATGGATTGAACATTGAAGGATAAGTCGGTCCCCTTTTAGCAATTGCCCAAAACACTAAGCAAAGTGTTGCTGCTGAAGCCAATACTCCCTAATATATAAAATTAAAAAATAAAATTTACTCATATATAATTTCTGTAAGGGGGGCGGCGTTCAACTGATATTAGCTCCCTATGTCATACTATGACGTGGGCCCCGGCCCGTTTAGGGTACCTATTGTGTTCCGTTTGTAAAAATTGACTCGAAAGTCAACTAAATTTTGTAGGGTGCAACTAGAGGGAATGGGTGGACAATGGGTGGGTTCGGGCCAAGCTGGGGTGGGAGGATTTACCGAGGAGGTGAGGAGTTAAGAACCATCAATTTTTCGAACAGAGTACAAACCGTAGATGCCATGGGTATCCTATAACATTGAAGTCCAATGCCATTTATTTGAACCAGGGTGATTCTTATAAAAGGAAGAAGCAAGTGATGTGAAAATACATAAATATATACTTACTGAATAAAGGATAGTGATTAGTTGCAAATTCCACCCTAACTTCCACGACGCTTCTGTTCTATCAATGCACAAACCAATTGCGGTGCTTTGGAATGTTGCCATTATGCATGTAATTGTGGTTATAGAAAACATGTATGGGAATTTTTTCCACAACATGGCCTAACAGTTGAAATATTTGAAACAAGGTTAATTGCTTGTATAAGTATACTTAGGCTTCGTTTGGTAATGAAATTCAAAGTATTAAATTGAAATTGAGGATAATAGTTTTATTCTGCTATTTAGTAGCACAAAAATATGTGGATTTTGATTTGGTAGTGCTAAAAATGAATTGAATTTAGAGGGTTCGATTCCATCCAAATCAATTCTATAGAATTGAATTTCAACTTCAATTCAATTCCAATTCCATTAAGTCCATGTACCAAAGGGACCTTTATTACAAAATCAATGTGGAATTGGAATTAAATCGGGCCACACAAGCCAAATACTCCTTCCGCCTAAAAAAACCTTTCCACATTTGATATTTGTGGTAAATATAAAATAATAAATGGACTCAAGGGTCCAAATATTCTTTCGTGGTTTGATTTTTTGGTCAAACTAATAGTAATACTTTTTTATCATAAATTATGAGCAAACTATATTAAAATATACTCCGTAATATAAACTTAACATAATTGGGTTCATCTTAAGTTATAATTTGGATATATCAAATTTTAATAATACTTATTTATTTAGATTATGCTTAATTTGTAGATTAAGGCTCCGTTTGTCATCAGCGTTAGAGATTAGCGTTAGCGTTTTGAAAAAGCTATCCGACGGTAGCCTTTAGTTTAGCGCTTTCAGAATTAATCTGCACCATTAAAATTTTATCCAAGACGCTAACGCTAATCGAAAACGATGTTACCAAACAAAGCCAAAGAATGTTACGGTTTGATTAAAAAATCAAAACAGGAAAGATTTTGGGATCGGGGACAGTAATTACCTGTGTGACGAACCATAAACCATAACTTAGACAGCTAAACGTTAAAAACACAGTGCCACGTCCCCAATTCTCATTCATTTGGTTGGAAACCAATTGATGACTGGGAGCTTTTGATAGGTAAAACGTTTTGCCTTTGTAGAATGTAGTGATTAATGCTCCAGCAAGGCAAAACACTGCTCCTATGATTTTTATTCTTCCATCCTTATGACTCCATCTTGGCTTTTCTATGCTTCAAAGTTAAGCAGAAAGTATGTCATTATAATGCACAAATACATATATACCTACACATACATCTCTTAGAATTTATAAAACCTTTCTTGGGCCAGAACCATAAGCTTGAGCTTTTGGTCGGTCGAGTGACAACATAATAATTAAGAATAATACACACACACTGCACATCGTTGGCTCGTCGCATACCGAAAAATTAATGACAATATGAAGGTCGCTATTGGAATCAGGTTGAGAAAGTTAGTAGCATATGTTGCCGTTGTATCTCGGAGACCATAGTAAAACAATCCCATTGCCATTGGTATCCTGCAAAGTAGAGCATGATCGAGTATCATATACCAAAAAATGAGAGCAGTTCTTAAAATCTTCATGTCTTTAGAAATTGAGCATTATTATTAAATAATTAATGAACTTAACGAATGCATGCATCTAGATCAGGGGCGGACCCACATAGGATCACACGGGGTCACACGACCCCACGGAAATTTTGTAATTTTTTAATTATTTGTATATATATTAGGTGTATATATATTACTCCCTCCGTCCTATAATGATCTTCCCGGTTTGCAAAACGAAGAAAAATTCCAAGTTTTTTCAATCTATTTTATTTAAATATTGGTATAGAAATAAAAAATAAAACATACATATTTAAAAACTACACCAAAAGTTCAACAAAACAAGTAGTGACAAGAATATTTTATTTTATCATATAGGCCATGAAAAAACACAAATAAATATAAATTTCCGTGAAGTTGGAATAGTGCTCTAGGAAGATCATTATAGGACGGAGGGAGTATATATTGTTACGGAAACGCATCCATGAGTAGTATTCGACGGATTGGCGGAGTGGTTAGCGCCCAGAAACTCATATAATGTGTCTTGAGTTTGAGGCCCTCCATGGCTCCCCATGTAGAGACCAATATTTTTCGCTTTCCTTCTTTTTCTTCTTTTTTTTGTTCGCTACTTTTTAATTGCTTTTTTTGTTTCATTCTTTTATTGTCTACTCATATTCATTTTCTCCCATAATTGATTTGACTTTTTAAAAACAAGTACAAAATCAATAATTTTTACATATACTTTATTTACAAATTGGTATTGAAATAAAAGTTTATCCAATTTGACACAAAAATCATACTATATGAATATTCTGAGATAGAGAGTGTAATTTACATAAAAAAAAATATGTGATTTTTTAATAAAATAAGATGTAACAAGAATATTTTATTTTATTAAATAATCAATGAAAACATATAAGCAAAGGAAAGTTTGTCACTATAGTAATAATTTAATTAAGTTTGGGGCGGAGGAGGGAGACACATATTTGTTACTATTAGTGATAATATTATAATAGTATAATCTTAAAATATTGAAAGTTGATGTTAGTGGTTACTTTGTATAAGTTATAATTTATATTCACATTGTAATACAATTATTTATTTTCAATTCACTTTAATATTTTTCCAATAAATATAATCTTTAATTTTATGAATTACTCCATCATCTCGTTATATTTGTCTTTTCGATTATTTATAGAGTCAATTTAGATATTCTTTCGTTACATGTTTTCGTCTATCATTTTCTTAAAAATTAGTTATGAACTTATTTTATAAAATGTTTTATGTTATTTTTAAATCTATTATTTTTAAGTTTATATTCAAAGCCAATATTTAAATAAATTCAATAAAAATGTTATAGGAAACATTATAAAAAAATGAGACAAAGTGATTCAAAAAATACTTTTTTATTTAATGCACAACATGTCGTGTGTTCATTAAACATCTCACAAAAGCGACCCCACGACATGAAACTTCTAGGTTCGCCCCTGATTTAGATGCTTGAGGGATATATGGGATGGATATGTAGAGTTTGGATAGGTAGAT
This sequence comes from Cuscuta campestris, assembly GCA_900332095.2. Classification (NCBI taxonomy): domain Eukaryota; kingdom Viridiplantae; phylum Streptophyta; class Magnoliopsida; order Solanales; family Convolvulaceae; genus Cuscuta; species Cuscuta campestris. The sequence continues at coordinate 734,673 of OOIL02000451.1, read as the reverse complement.
TTATTAAATATGCTTAGAGGTTGTATAATTTTTATATTACGTTGTAAGAATATAAATAACTGTTCCTGGGCCACAAGCTTGAGCTTTTAGTTTAGTTGGTTCCTTGACATGGTATCGGAGCCTCATTGACTAAGAGGTCACGGGTTTGAAACTTAGCGCCACCGAGTTTTAAAAAAAATTAAGGTTTCACGTGCAAGGCTTGAAAAGGACTACGACTGCACGTGAAGGGACGTGTTAGAATATAAATAACTGTTCCTGGGCCACAACCACAAGCTTAAGGTTGAGTTTTTTATTTGGTTTAAAATCTCTCTTCCCGTGAAGACTAATGTCTCGTGAACCACCCGCACAAGCTTTGGGACCAAAGTTTGGTTGCAGACTAAGCTTGGCTACCAACCACTTTTAGTAAACCATGAATGAACAAAAACACCAATAAGAAAATAATATCAAAATTACCCATTTGTAAGACATGCCCTTTTTCGTAGTCGAAAAGTTTTTTATGGAACCGAAGAATTATACGGAGTAACATTTTATTAAATAAAGCAATTATTTGTTTTCTTTGGTACAATGAAGAAAAATTAATAATAACTTTGGAATACTGACTAACTAAAGTACTCCCTCAATTGTTTTTAACTGTCTGAATCGTTTTGCGTGACAAACGTTTGACTAATTATATATGTACTCACTCACCCCTAATTTGATTACAAGGGATACAAAATCTTTTGTCTTTTGAAATCATTTTATTTACAAATTGGTACATCAATAAGAGATAAAAAAGCACATGTTAAAAACTACATCAAGAGTTCTACAAAATGAGAAGTGACAAGAATATTTTATTTTATCAAATACTCAATTAAAATACACAAATAAACAAAACTTATCGAAAAGAAAGAAAAAAAAGATTGTAATCAAAATTGCGACGGAGGGAGTATATATAAATATACAATGAATTAAAATATAAAAATAAAACCAAATTATTAGTATGGAAAAATACTTTTAATGTACTAGTTTTAATAACTTTTTGCTAATATATATTTTAAGTTCTTCAAACATTAGACTCGAAAAGTAAATCGGGCAATTAAAAAGGAATGAATGGAGTATATCCTACGATTTGTGATTTACCTCTTCCACCAATCCTTGGATAAGGGTGTGGGGACACTTGGAGTTGAAATTTAAGAAATCGCTTGTAAAAGGAGTAAAACATAAAGAAATAATCCTAAATAGGACTAAAACATAGAGAAAAGTACCAAAATAGGACTTTCATGTTTTTTTCCCAGAATAGGACTTTGCACTGTGGTAATGTGACTTTGCATTGTGATAATGTGGCAGTGTACATGTGCAAATTACTATACTTTTTTGGTAATGTATATGACCATGTTTGGTAATGTAGTCCTATTTCGGGAATAAAAACATGGAAGTCCTATTTTGGTATATTTTCAATGTTTTGGTCCTACTTTGGTTTTTCTCCCTAAAACATACGAAGTACTCCCTCCGTCCCACAAAACGTTCTCCTCTCCTTTTTCATCTGTCCCAAAAAAATCTTCTCTTTTCTATTAAAAAGTTATTTTTACCCCCTATTAATTCTTAACTTACCTATCACATCACACTTTTACTCTATTAATTTATTTATCAAATCCTACTTTATCCATCACATCAAAGAGTATTTTTAGAAAGTCAACACAAAAATACACTCCCCTGAAATCCTTAAAAAGTCAAAATAAGAAGTTTTTGCGGGACGGAGGGAGTAGCATTTATCATCAAAATAAGAATTTCATGTTTTTATCTCTAAAATAAGAGTTTGCACAGTGACATTATGATATTGTATAGTGACATCCCACTGTATTTTTAGATACTATATACTGGCATTGCGCTCCTATTTTAAAGATAAAAACATAAAACTCTTATATTAATAATTTCTCCATGTTTTACTCCTAATTTAGGCTCCGTTCCGTTCAACTTATTTTTTCTGATCTGATTTGATTTTAATAAGTTCTGATCTGATCTGATCGAATCTGATCTGATGTGATTGGATCTGATCTGATGTGATTAATTATGATTTGATTTAAAATTCAAATCAATAATTTTATTTGACCTTATAATAACGTTTGAAAATTGTAATGATAATTCATATTATAATATAATCAATTTTTTTTTATTTTATGATTTTTTTGAAATTAGAATATTAATTTAATATTTTAATAATTACTTCATATATACATTAGAATGAAGGTTCAATTTATATATACATTAAAAAGTAATTAAATTTAGATAATCAATATATAGAAGAGATAGTATTTTTATTAAAATATCTCATCCTTATAAAAGATCAAAACTTTAGAAACTCAAATTATACGTAGCAATAAAAATGTATTTTAAAAGTGGAATTAGATTGACATTGTCAATGTATTTTAAAAATAATTTTCCGACGTCTTATAATTAAGGATTACTTTCTCAGTTTTCTATTTAACTTGTTTCTAAAGTATATTCTTTTTCATTTTTTAGAATAGTAATAATGATGATGATGATGATGATGATGATGATGATGATGATGATAATAATAATAATAATAATAATAATAAAGATAGTGATAATAACAACAACAACAACAACAACATTATTAATAATAATAATAATAATAATTCTTGATGGGATCTAATCTGATCTGGTCTAATCTGATTAGATCTGATCTCATCTTATTGGATCTCATCTGATCTGATTGGATTTGATCTGATCTAATTGGATCTGATCTGATTTGATCTGATCTGATCTGATTCGGTTTGATCTGATCTGATTCGATTTGATCTGATCTGATCTGATTCGATCTGATCTGATCTGATCTGATTTTAATAAGAATAAGAAAAAATAAGTTGAACGGAACGGGGCTTTAGTCATTTTCCCTTACAGTTTCACCTTTAGAAATTAATGGAGTTTACGCATTAGAAATCATCCTAAATAGGACTAAAACATAGAGAAAAGTACCAAAATAGGACTTTCATGTTTTTTTCCAAGAATAGGACTTTGCATTGTGGTAATGTGACTTTGCATTGTGGTAATGTGGCGGTGTACATGTGCAAATTACTATACTTTTTTGGTAATGTATATGACCATGTTTGGTAATGTAAGTCCTATTTCGAGAATAAAAACATGGAAGTCCTATTTTGGTATATTTTCAATGTTTTAGTCCTACTTTGGTCTTTCTCCCTTTACGCATTGAGGTCATAATCAGATACTTACCCGAAAAGCGCAACAAAAAAGAGATGAACTACCACGCCCATATTGAGATTCTCCAGGCTCTCCCTGTCACAGGTTGAAGGAAGTACTTCGTATTAATTTAATTAAAATTGAGTGTGTGATTAACGGCCGACCCAGAAACATTGAAGAGTGGGCTCTTCCTTCATTTTATTAGATTTAATTATTCAAATTCTAATAATTTAAATTAATATATTTACAAAATTTATGGTGCAGTGAGCCATGTTTAATCAATTAAAATTAAATTATCTCGACACACCTTTTGTGACAAAACTTGTAATGATTTCTATAAGATTAATAAGAAAACTTAAAATGTGCGGCTAACTAACAATCATGTAGAGAGGAAATATGGACATATTGTGAATCAAGTTATAACTTTCTAGAGCTAATTAAAGTGATATGTTTAAGAATAGAGATGCTTTCATAAAAAAACAAAGAGAGATGTTTGTACAAACAAAAAAAACTAATGTTCTTCTTTTTGTTGGGAAATATCCAGGGCCGTCTCCAAGGAATTAGGGGCTCTGTCCGACACGGAGAAAATGCGTCATTGTGTGATAAAAAAATTAAAATTTATCAATTAATTTTTTTAATAATATATAACATTGTAGTAATAATAAAATGTCAGACTCATAGTCTTATAAGTTTGCAATTATATACTCTGAACTCTGATACCTAACTAAAGACTCGTGAAGTTGTTCTACTCCGTATTATTCTTGAGAGAAAATAGGTTGATCACCTCTTCATAGTTTATTAGATTTAATGATTTAGGACTGTATTTTTAAAAATAAATGAAGATTATTTTATATAAATAAATATATACATGTAGGTATACAAAAAATGAGCCCCATTCAAAAATGGGTCCTGGCCAAGTGACCACTTTGCCCCTACTTTGAGCCGCCCCTGGAAATATCCCTCCTACATGGAGGAAGTGTCCAATTTTAATTGAACAACACTTTAAATTTCTCTTTTATATTTGGGCTTATTTTGTGTGTTTAAAGTTTTAGCCCAAATGTTTTTCGGTGGCCCATTCTTTTTTGTTGTGTGGCTACTAACTAAAGAAGAAAAAAAGAGAGGGATAAGGCAGCAACTTGAAGAGAAAAAAGGCAGTGGCAGTCGATAGCTAAACGCAGGAAAGAAGGAGAAAAAGGAATTTCCGCCACACGATGCAGCAGCCCCGTTTTCAGTCCGGATCGAAGGCTAAAAGAAGTCCGATTGTGCTCAAATTTTAGTATGTTGTTCCTCACATACTCCTCTTCAAATCCAACGGTCAGTTTCTCGTTTTGATGCCCGGAAGGTGATTTTCTTGCTGCGTTTTCAGACATGCGTTTTTGGGAGTTTTTACTCCATTTTATGGTGAATTGTTGATTGTTGTTGTTCCAAGGTTGCTCCTTGATGATTGTGTTTGCCTCTAGTGTTTCCTCTAGTGTTTACTAGAGAGGAGAACTTGTCGTACCCACTTGATTCTTGGTGATTAGTGGAAGTTTGGGAGCCGTTGTTGAGCGCCGTGGTTTTCTCCCCGATTTGGGGTTTCCACGTAAATTGTGTGTTCTTTATTTTATTTCCGTTGCTATTTATTTGTGGTGGTGCTGCTGATTTTTGGATTATATTTTTGGGTTTCCACTTTCCTTGATATTTGTGGTTTCCCACGCTCCGATACCATGTTAGAAAATAATATAAAGAAAAAATATATATATATTTTATTGCTCTGTTTAGTACAAAGAGAAGACCCTGCTTATATAGGAGAGGGTAATTCCATAAAAGTAAACTTCTTTAACTTCTACTATATTCCTACTAAAATTCTAAAAGCTTCCATAACAAGAAACAACCCAATTAAACCGAATCCTTGAAGGATTAAGGATTCGGTTTCCTTCTTTGCTTTTGGCTCGTGCGTGTCGCCCAACAAAGTAAATGTTGTTTGTTTAACCCCTTGTTTGGATGAGAAAAAGAAAATAAAGATGTATAATAAGAAGGAAAGAATATACATTTTTTAAAGAAGTTATTTTTACCTCGTTCTTCTCATTAATAATTTGGATGTAATAGGGGGGGAGGTTATTTTCCCTCCTAAACAATAGAAAGAATTAATGGATGAAGCTCTAACTAACTTAAAAATCTTCTCTCCATTTTGAAGGGAAGAAACATAAGGATGAAAAATAAAGAAATATTATCCTTATTTATTTATGTGTTACCTTTCCCGAACGAAAGCGACGGGGGCAACGCAAAAAGTTGCGACAATGTGGCGATATGTCATAAGAGCAAAAACGAAGGTTCCATGTCCGAGAATGACCTTTGACAGAAGCTGCAAACCTGTTGCAATAGCCTGCACTAGCAACATTCCCAGCAATACCACCCGGTGTCCTGCCCCATTGCCCACATCACTCATTTTCTTTGACTCTTTAGGCCCCCACGACCTACAAATAATATAATTGCTATAAAGTGAATGAAATATCAAAAACCATAAAACAATTTTGGGGTTGAATCTATTGTTTTATGGTTGAATCTATTGTTTTATGGTTTTTGATCTCCCAAATAACTTTTGTATCTACAATTTTGGGGAAATAGCGCCAGTACCCCATGTGGTTTGCAAAATAGACACTAAAACCCCCTCTGTTTTCAAAACTTATTTCTAAAATCCTTGTGGTTTCAAAATGTGCACTCGTGCCCCCTCTGATCTTTTTCCGGCCATTTTTCCGGCAAAGAAGGAGGGCATTGGTGCATATTTACTAAACCACAGGGGGTATCAGTGTTGATATTTATTTCTCGTTTATTTTTTTTATCATTTTTTCCTTTATTTGTTTCATTTATTAATAAAGGTTTTTTTTAAATTATTTTTATAATGTTCATAAAATTTAAAGTTATTTTTGTTTGAAAAAATTAACATATAATGTATATGTGTACGTCTCAAATCCACAATTTTTATTTTTTCTGAAAAAAGTAAACTTTTTTTTTAGAATTTCAAAAAAATGAGGAATAAAATAAAAAACAAAATAATACAAAAATAAAAATGAATATCTTTTTCAAACATCTCAATTCTAAGGACTTTTTTAGGCTTGTCCATTTTTTTGTATCAGACTTTTTGTGTATTTTTATTTTTCTTTTTATTTTTCCATATTTTTATTTTTTTATTCTAGGTCTTTCTTTTTGAACTTTCCAAATAAGTACGTAACAAAAAGTGAAAATGTTTAATTTCAAATAAATGTAATGTATGTTAATTTTTTTATTTTTATTTTTATTTGAAACACAAACAATTTTAAAACATTATAAAAAATTGAAAATAAATTAGAAAAAAATCTAGGAAAAGGAAAAAGGGATAGAAAATATTTTTTAAAAAAAGGAAAACACAAATAATAAACGAAAAAAATGAGCCCCCTATGATTTAAAAATTATGCGCAAATGCCCCCTCTTCGCCGGAAAATGACCGGAAAATGATCAGAGGGGTGTAGGTGCATCGTTTTGAAACCACGGGAACTTTAGAAGTAAGTTTTGAAAATAGAAGGGGTATTGATGTCAATTTTCCAAACCACAGGGTGGCACCGAAGCCATTTGGCCCTACAATTTTACTACCACGCTTCCTAATCAATCTATTTTTTTAATATATGTGTAATTGAAGAGTTATTATAACACTTAAGTAGTTAATTAGTTATGTTTTTCATTTTAAATAATTGGATCGGAGTTGATATAAATATTACACCGTATAATGCGTATATTCTTTAAATGCCATGTTTTTAACTATTGAAGTAATTTACACCCGAATTTATTCTAACTCCTTTCATATTTAAAAACAATATTTGTCAGCATGTGAGAGTTTCTATATTAAAATTGAATCTAGGTATACAGTTTATTATATATTATTCAATTCATATGTGCATTTACAGGTTATACAATGCTTTTTGTATAAATTTACTTGTATTTAAATAGATATATTTGCACTAAATAGTACTAAAACTTAAGTCATTTCTCAAAATAGCACTTAAACTGTTTTATTCCCTAAATAGCACTTAATAATATCCAGTGATGGCGAACATTTATTTGAATAATGACTAATGGATAATGACTAAAAGTGCTACATTAGGAAAAAACACATGTGATGCTATTTAAGGAAAGTCATTATGTTTTAGTGTTATATAAGTAAATTCCCCATTTAAATAATCATCATAATAATAGTTGAAATATATATAAGTATTTTAAAATTGCAAGTAAATACTCCATAATTTTTATGTTGGCTATATGTGAAATATAAGTATTTTAAAATTACAAGTTTTAGTGTTATTTAAGTAAATTCCCCATTTAAATAATCATCATAATAATAGTCTTAAAGTACGAAATAATTATTTTGATAAAATACAAATGGAGCATGCTACATGTACCTCAAAATTTGTACCTCATTTGTACACTAAAGGTATGCACTAACATTTTGATGGTTCACACTGACACAAAGTGTTGGTGCGTTAACAAAAATTTACACTGACATAAAGTGTTGGTGCGTTAACAAAAATTAGCATCACACCAACACAAATGGTGGTGCATCCATGCGGTGTATATATAAAATGGGATACAAATCTTTGGGATACAAAGAGCTTTATGATGAGAATCATGGTAGATTGGTTTCACTATGAGTAATATTTTACCAAAACATACGCCAAGCCAAGATATTTTTTACTCGGCATTTACTTTTTGCATTGGCACACGCTAAAATTTTGATGTTGCATCCATTTTGGGATGAAATTATTTTCTTACAAATAATTTTTAAATTACTATTGAAAGAAATCAGAAAAGAAATGAAACTAGACAGAGTATATAGAAAATTTAATAAGTTGGATGATATAAATTGGATGAAACTAAAAAGAATTAGAAAAAACTAAAAAAAGGTGGAAAGAAAAAAGTAGATTAGAAAATATTGAAAGTTAACCATGCATTTAGTTGTGGGAAAATATTTTCTAGAAAAATTATTATCTCCCACCTTTTTCATTGTTTGTAGAAAGTTTTTTTTTCCAAAAAAAATTTCCCATTATGCTTTAGAAAGGGGACTTTTTATATTAGTATATTATTGATGATGTTTGAGTAAAAAATAACGATATTTTGAAACAATTTTAAAATATTCTAGACAGTACAATTTGTATTTATACCGGATGGATACCAAATAATCATTATAGAGCTCCGTTATGGGGGGTTGTGGGGAAATAAACTCATGAAATCAGAATACTTACACTATGTTTGGTTCAAAGAATTTGGCATGAAAAGATAAGAAAATAGTTTTCACTCTGTTTTCTAACTAAAATGGGTGGAATTTGATTTTCTTTCCTCTTAGTATATTATGTTTTTCATTTTTCTTTTCTTTTCCTTTCTAATCAAACAACAAGAAAATTAAAATGTATTACTTCTCATTTTCTTTTCATTTCCCTCTCAAATTTCTTGAATCAAATGCTAAGGATTGAGTAGGAAATTGACATTTCATTCTCCCAAAACCAATAAAAGTCATTTTCTCAACTTTAACACTATGTTTGGTTCAAGGAATTTGAAATGAAAAAGAAAAGAAAATGAGATGGAAAATAGCATTTCTGGTTTGGATAGAGAGGAAAAGAAAAGAAAAGTGAAAGGAAAAGGAAATGAGAAGACAAAATATATTAAGGGAAGAGAAAATCAAATTCCTCCCATTTTGGCGAGAAAAATGAGAGAAAATCATTTTCTTTTCTTTTCCTTCCAAATTCCTTGAACCAAACATAGTGTCGCGCGTATTGTATTTTTTAACATGGTTTTCTACCACTTTTGCAATTGAACATAGAAAAGTAAAATTGGAACTCTCTGGTAAAAAAAATTTCCCAACCAAACAGATCCTAAAAGTTAAAATTCAAAAAAATAGAGCCTTAGTAACATAGAAGAAAAATTATAGAATTAAATAAAATTTCTTTTACCGAGTGCATCCCATAGGTTAAAATAGTAGTAATGTTCTTATTACGCAGTTTTTCCTTGTGATTAATACTATTTTTACTATTTTGTAGAAATCCTAAATGTGGAATCTAACTTTTTGTAAAATTCTATGAGAAAACAAATGCCCTCTCAGTCCCATAAAAATTCTCTAAATTTCTCTTTAATTTTTATCAGTTCCAATAATGACCATGCTTAGTCATTCACAATTATCATAATCACACTACACACAAGTAGATATAGAAGAACACCCCTCTTTAAATGTTTACCATATTTTGAAAAAACGAAACAAAATATCAATTTTTTAATTTATTTTATTTAAATATTTGTATGGAAATAAAAAAATTAAATTTACATATATTTTAAAACTAAATGAAAATTTTTCAAAATAAGAGATGTCAAAAATATTTTATTTTATCAAATAATCAATGAAAATGTATAAATAAACAAAATTTCTCGTAATAGTTGAAAAAGGAAATGTGACAACTATTTTGGGAGGGAGGGAGTAAAAAATTTTAAGCATGGACAAACCTCAAATTGATCAAAGATGGATGCTGGAGCCCTTCTCAAACCCCCTAAGCTATTTTATTTGTTTCAAATTTTCAATTCCTTGTTCTATACCCCACGCCCAAGTAGATGTCATGGGGCATATTTGAATGCCGGTAGCTACGAACTATATATTCGTCCAAATTACATAATTTTTCAAAAGATGTTTGTGATTTGTCTTTATTGCAATTTAAAAGCTTGAAAATAGCCATAAGTTTAGTTTGATCAAACACTTTATTATATTCATTTTCGTTGATTAAGAAAATGTGCATATTTTTAAGTTTGAAAATTTTTACATGACTTAGAAATTCTACTCTCTCTGTCTCAATTTAAGTTGTGCGTTTACTATACAAAAATAAGTGTTTCATATTTTTATTCTCTAAATACGAGTTAAAATGCATATACAGTGCTAACATGACCATATACCTTACCAAAAAGTATCATGAAATGTTCATATAAGGTGCCAGTGTGCCACATAATCAGAGTGCAAACTCATATTTTGGAAATAAAAATATTGAGCTCCTATTTTAGTACTTTCTATGTGTTTTATTCCTATATATTCAGGGTGATTTCTACAAATTCTAACTACTCTCTCTACATATTTTCTTCACTCATTTGACAAAATAATATAGTCATGTCACCCCTGTTTTGTAGATTTTTGATGTAGTTTTTAAATGTATAAGTTTTATTCAACACCAGCTTTAAAATAAAATGAATTAAAAATAATTTTGGTCAAAACTCACAAACAACAACAAAGATTTAAAGTGGGATGGAGTGAGTAATAAATATAGTGAGTGTGAACTTTTATTTTGATCTTAAAAAATAAGTTTTCTATTTTGTTATTTTCATATTTTTTGCTCTTATTTAGGGATCTCCCTTATAGATTCTTTATGTCTCATATCTTTCTTCATACTCATTAGTTTTTTTCTGATTTTGAATAAAAAAACTTTAATCATTAATGTCTCTTTGTATATATAATTTGTAAACATATATAATTAAAATATGACATTTCAAAATTATTAAAAAAATGACCATGAAAATCAAAATGAGAATAAAATTATTAGACAGATAGAGTAGTTTTTACTTTAACCATTTTTTTTCTCCCATTACTTTAACCATATTATATGTAATCATACACGGAGTACTAGTTTCTACTTTATTGGATTGTTACATTTCTTTAACGTGGGGGGTAGAATTTTCGTACGTACTTCTAGTAGTTGAACAACTGGAAAGGCCAATAGGAAATGTTTGAACAGATTAATTGATGATAGTCATGATGTAAATGTAATATCTCCGTTGCCTTTCACTAGCATAACCAAATGATGATGATGATCATCGCAACCGTGGGTTTTTGGTCTGGCCCGTTTTAAGTTTTAAAATATTCAATCGCATCCCACCGTATAAGGAAAGGGACAGGCACGGGTCCGGATTACGGAGTATTAGTTATTGGAGTCCTAGTCTGGGTTTTTAGAAATAGATCGAAGTGGTTTGGGCACGATGTTATTTTAATTTGTCACATTTATTTGGATAATTGGAATGACTTGGATCATCCTAAGGGGCAGAGACCAAAATAGCAGCAAAACATTGACTATATATATCAAAATAGGAGTAGAAAAATAAAATCTCCAAAATATGAGTTTATAGCTCACCTTCTCACCCAACGACCTGGCCTCCTTTCTGCCGTTAGACTTTCTGCCCCATTAAAAACATAAATTGATGTGCCTTTTTGTTCACTTTGTATGTAAGGAGCATGAGATATTGACATATCAAAACCAACTCATTACTATGCAAATAGATGATAACATTTCAGTTCTTGTTTTGAATCTTAAGTTTTTTTATTTTTCATCTTCAAACGGTAGGGAGTAGTTAGTTAGTGAGCAAAAAGAAGAGATTCAGCTTCTCTTTGATAAGACTGTAAAAGATACACCGTACACTCAGATAATGAATTCATGTTATGTATAATCGGCAATCCCGAAAAAAAAAAATCGGCCTTGGCCATTGACCGTATCCTTTCGCCAATGCTGGCACCACTGCCACTCTCCGCCGGGTCCTCTTGCCGTCGTTGTCATCGTGGCCCACTGTGTCTCTACCGCATGCCTCTGTCACTTGAGTCTCTGCCGCTAGCTTACTCCGTCCACACCGGGATGATGTGCCACCGCAACGAAGATTTGACATTGTTGCCCTTTTATTTTTCACCGACATCAACGACACGACCACTATACCACCATCACACCCTGCACCATTGCCGACACCACCATCATACTCTCATTACTTTGCATAGTCTCCGTCGCAATGCCACATTAACAGCAACGAAGGTATAATCTCAAACATGGCCACATATAATGTCACATATGGTAATGCATAATGCCACAGATTACCTAATAATGTCACATATGGTAATGCACGATGCCACACATTACCATACATAATATCACTGTTGCAAATTCAAAATGTCAAACTACATCACTGACCTGCAATAATACTACCGGTGAGCATAATCCATCTTACGACTACCGTTATGAAAGTTGGATGACCAACCTTTATTGACAACGGTTGGCCCTCATTTTCCGACACCAAATTAAATCACCATCTAAAAGCATCCAAACAAAGCTCAAGGTAAATAAAAATTCAATTAAATATCAATGAGGAACCCAAATACTTCTAAAATCTGAGATTTGAGAAAGGGAGATAGGGCAACATGACATATTTGTGTGCGCTGGCACGACTAACTGAGATGTTGCAAGCGGCGGCAGTGGCGATGGTGCTGCATGAGCCGAAAATGGTTATGGATCGAGGGAAGGGAATGTGTAGAAAGGGAATCAGCGGAAGGGATGAAGGGAATCGACAATTTTTTTTCCTTTCTCAATTGAGTCGTGCGCGTGGGAATTGGTAGATTTTTTTTCCTATTTAATTACTCTTATTTAGAGGATTTTAAGATTGAACTCCAACTTTGAGGATATATAAACATATGTTTTGCTCCTATTTGGGGGCCGGGTTTTCTTTCAAAGAAAACCCACCAAATAGGACTAAATCATTAGATATATTCCCAAAATAAGATCTCCTAACTTATATACCCAAAATAGGCGCTGTAAATCTCCTCTCAGGTTCAATTTTGGCCGACACTTTCATTTCCTTCTAGCCAATCTCTTTCGTTTCCTTGAGACGGCCACAGTCGGCTAAAGGTTTCTTCCTTGTTGATCTTCTTCGCTGACACTTTTCCGATGCTGCCAACGGCAGTGCCCTACTTTCACTGTCCCTACTGGCGGCACCCCTTCCGCCACTATCCCTGTCGGCAGCTCCAATACCGCCACTGTCCCTGCCCCGGCCACCACTGCCATTAAATACCCATACAGTGTCAAACAATTACATTATGGAAAATATAACAACACATAATGCGACACTTGAAACTGCATAATGGTATTCATCCTAATGTATAGAGTCAAACACGTGAATGGATAAAGTGTAATGCGAAGCATAATAATGCATCATGCATGCAATACATGGCAATGCATAATGGCAAACATGCCAATGTATAATGTCATTGTTGTCCATGTTTTGTTCTATAGTTTAATTATTGTTATAGGCGGCAAGCAGTGGCGAATCTAGAAAAAGAAAGGACAGGGGGCAAAAATAAGAGGTCGGGGGTTTGGGGGTGACGCCTCCAATAATTTTTGAAACATATTATAAAGTGATAAAGATGATGTGAAATTTTATTTAAATATTGTGAATTGCTATACATAATTTATAAATAAGTAAATTAGAAATTTTAAATTTAAATTTTTAATATATAAATAGATTACTAAAACTAATTTTCAAGAGTAAATTCAATAATTGGTCCTATATAACAGAGGATTTCCATATTTAGTCCTCTATTATCAAATATTATTCTCGTAGTCCTTTTTTAAGGGTACCTTTTCACAAATGGTCCTTTTTTATCTTCTGCCATGTTGTTGTTAATTTAAAGATTAAAAGTATAATTTGACATCAACATTATGTTCAGTGACGTGTTCTGATATTTGTTAAGCGGATAACACAAAAATAATGACTATGATTGTGGGCTAGGATTCTGACGAAAGACCACATTTGTAGATTATAGTTGTAGTAGAAAGCGACTATAATTCACAAACGACGCAAACGGAACAACCTTTGGAATTGTGTATGACAAAAAGATATATTATCATTATGAAATTACACTTTTAGCCCTCAAATTAATACCAACATGATAGAAGATAAAAAAAGGACTATTTGTGGAAAGACACTCATAAAAGAATGACCACTGGAGTAATATTTGATAATAGAGGACTAAATAGAAAAACTCTCCTGCTATAAAGGACCAATTATAGAATTTTACTCAATTTTCAATTAAGGATTTTAAATGCTTTGACCCGTTTCTTTTAAGTGAGATTCAGAAAATTAATGGGGGCATATATGAATTTTTGGTGGGGGCATATTTAAAATTTTTAAAAAATTATGGTATCTATTAAAAGTTATTTGGAAGTCATTGGGGCAAGTGCCCCCATTACCCACAATGTGCATCCGCCCATGGGCGGCAGTGTGCTCAGTGAAAATAATGGCACCCATTAGGAGTCTATACGATCTATAAAGGACAATTGGATCCAAATGGGGGAGAAAATAGATCTAATCGAAGGGAATGGTTGGCGCGGCGCGAGAGGAGTGGTGAGAGCGTGGCGAGGGAAGAGAGACTAAAAAGGGCAACAACTCTTATTTTGAGAGTTTTATGTTTCCACTCCTATTTTAGATTTTAATCAATGTTTTACTCCTATTTTACTCCTTAACCCTTTCTTTCATCCTAATTCAAACTTTTTGTAAACTAAAAACCTAAAACTTTGGGAACTGTTAACCCGTAAAAATAATTTAAATGTTTCATGCAAACATCTTTAGAAATTCTTAGAGAAAGTATAATAGAAGCAAAGACAAACATTTAAGAACTATATTTTTAGTTTAAAAATCTTTTGAAGTTGTATAAAAAATAATGCCAATTAATACTTGCCTCTAGACATTTATTTAATTTGTATCTAGTGAAATTTGCACTGAATAGGACTAAAATATAAGTCATTTCCCAATGTAGAACTTTAAACTTTTTTATTCTATAAATAGGACTTAGTAATGACTAGTGAGAAGAATAATGTCCAAGTGATGCTGGACATTTTATTGAATAATGACTAATAGATAATGACCAATGGTCCTACATTGGGAAATAAAAACATATGGTCATATATTGTGAAAGTCATTATATTTTAGTCCTATTTAGATAAATTACCCTTGTATCTATCCTTTAAAATCAAAAGCTGTGATATTCTTTATGTTATCTAATTTAAATAGATATAGCAATTAAATAGATATGTACATACATTGTACAATGAGATTAGACCTGGCAAAATTTGACTTGACCCGTTATTAATCTAAAACCCGACCTGAAATTAGTGGGTTTTGAACATCGATTTTGCAACTTGAACTCGAAATGACCTGAACCCTAAGACCCGTTAAATTTTTGGGTTAGATCGGGTCAGGTCAGGTTTCAACCCACGGGTTAGATAAAGGTTATACTTAATTATAACAAGAAAGATAAAAATAACCAGATAAATAATCATACAACACAAATTTCAGCCTAGTGTTAGGTGTAAATACCTTCCACTCACCGTCATAGCCCTCCAGGAGGTTCCTACGGGCTTTGTTCAAGGCTATTTTGGAAACCTGAGGAGGAATATCATGAACGTAGAAGGTGGGGAGAGGAGAGTAATTGGTAGCCTCAAGCCTATCCTCCCACTCCACCCAGGACTCCTTTTGTGGGTCATAGGGACCCGGTTCCTCATCGACCGGTTCATCCCTCTGCACAAAAACTTGACCCGATACTTGATTGACCGGCTCAGATTCGGGAACTGATGATTGAGGAGCCTGTCTGGGTTCGAAGTCAGAAGAATAATAACCGATCGAAGAAGTGGATATTGTAGAATCCTCAGATGCGTAGGCATATGAGAATGAGAGGTTTTGGCTATCCTCTTCGGAAGACATGACCGGGAAAGAAAATGGAGAAGAGAAGGGAAAGCTTACTTGACTCAGAGGGCTAGGAAGCTAAAGCTAAGACTTTGACCCGTTAGAGCTTGAGAGGACGTGCGTGAAAAATGAAAGATTGAAAGGGTTGGAAGCCTTTATATAGGCGAGCTATATATACCTCACCGAGAAGGTCTAAAATTCAAATTTTGAAACTTAGGCGGGAAAGGTCTAAAATTCAAAATTTGGGTCCATTTTCCATATTTTTACTTTCCGCCCATGATATTTTACCTGGCCGAAAAGTGGAGGGCTTATTGATGGGTGTATTCCACCCATAACCGGTCAAGGAAGAAGTTCAAATATTCAACCTGTCAAGGTCGATTTTTCGAGATGGGAGGCCTAAAACGACAGTAAAAGGGTATTCGATTGACCAGAAATTTGACTGGTAGACTTTAGATAGTCAACCGGTCAAACTACTTTATTCCCTCATTCATCCCCAATTTCAATAAACTCATCCCTTGGAAATCACCCGGTATGATTTCTAGGGCTGGAGAGTGTTGGCAAGGAAGAATCCAAGGGAATTGGATTGTAGCGGTCGAATTTAACGGAAGATCATTGAGGATATTCGAACAATTAGTTCAATGCGCTAAGTGACAAAGGAGTCACCTTCCTAACTAGGGGACAAGGCCACTAGAAGGCAGAGGCACTCACCTCGCACCACCCAGGAACGTGTCCTCACGTGGATGTGCGGCGCCTTGTCCCCATAGGCTAATATAAATACCGCTGTAATCCTCAAAAGAAGGGGGGTCGATTCCTTCTCACTAAAACTCCCGCGTAAAAGATCCCGTGCAAAAGCTCCCGTCCATTCTACTATATTCAAATATTAATTGCGCTATAGGTATTTCCACCTACAGTCCTCCCGGTTACGTTGTGTGTTTTTACATTTTACTTTCCAGAATCTAGTAAACAATCATAGACCCGATCTAGTACTGTTTATCCGGTTAGATAATTTATATCATCACCCTCTTTTTATAGGGAAGGAGGGGAAGCATATTCAGAAAATATTCTCTTATTCCTTTATTTTAATAAACAAATCCGGTTTGACTATTATTCGTAAATAATTGGGAAATGTGGGCCGAGCTACATATTATTTTTCATTAGTATTGATGTCTTGTGTTTAACTATTTTGGAACTTGCAACTTCAAGGATAAAATGTACTCCCTCTGTCTCCTATTGATCTTCCCATTAGTCTTTTTATATGTCTCTCATAGATCTTCTCATTATCTTTTTTTAACACTTAAAATATCACAACTACCCCACTTACTTTATTTATTACACCTCACCTACCTCATTTATTAGACTCCATCCATTTTCATTAAAGGTATTATGGTAAACCTTCACTTTTTTCAACTCTTTTTAAAAACCACAAAAAGTCAAAACGAAAAGATCTTAGGGGGACGGAGGGAGTACTCTGTAATTTAAATATTTTTTGTTCAGAATAAATCTGATGAGCTGAAATGAATATGCAATTAGTGTGCATCCTCCCCTCTATGGCTGTTTTTTTAATGGTAATGTTTATGGCTTTTAAGATGTCACTTTTATACGATCAATTTGGTATTGCACATTTTTATACTGGATTGTTGGTTGACAAGTATAAAAAATCTTCCCTCACTATTATTTTTCTCTCTGTGACAACTTAAACATAATAATAATAATAATAATAATAATAATAATAATAATAATAATTGAGAGAAAATTAGAATAAAAAATCCAACGCCGAAAGTAATATGATAAAAAGGAAAAAAAAAGTTAAAAAGGATTCTCAGGCTGTCCTCCTCCTCAGCAGAAACGGATTCTCTGTCAGCATTAAATGCATCATAATTTCGTTTCTCAGGCTTTCCTCTTCTTCTCTTCCACAGAAACAGAATCTCTCTGAGCATTGAATACATCATAAACATTGTTTCGTTCACTTTAATCTTCATTCATCGTTCCCTGCCTCTACTCCCTTCATTCTTGCTTCCCTGTTGCTTGATCCTACTGTCTCTCTTATTTCCTTCCTCTTCTTTGTCTATTTCCCCCTTCCGGACACACATATCTTCAAGTCTGTATTCAAACAATTCTACCAATAATACGTACGCAATACTCCGTACATTTATAGGCTCGAAAATACACAATGGGGAGGAAGGCTACGAAAGGCAGGGCCGCCAGAATCGGCAGTTACGCAATTGCTTCTTCAATCTCCGATCCCGATTCAATTTCTTGCACAACCTTCAATATCCTTGCCCCCATTTACAAAAGAATCACTCACGAGGTTTGCTCCTTTTTATTTTTTTTCTCTATGTTTATGAATCATAAATTTGAAATTTGGGTGGATCTCTGTGTGTGAGATCCCAATTCCGGAATGTCATGATTGGTAACAATTTTGGGAAACAAAAAAGCAGGAACCGACGATTAGAGAAAGCCATTTTAGGGAATTTTGGCTGGATAGGAACCAGGGGATTTTGGATTGCTTATTGTATGAGAGATCTTCCATCATTTGCCTTCAGGTAAGTTGCAAGACAAAATGAAGAAGAACTAACCCTAAAAGGATTTGATTTATTTTTCTCTCACTTTTTTTTTGTAATTTGTTATTTTATATGTGAAAAGTTTATGACCTTTTTCTTTTTGTGCTAACGGCTTTCATTCGAAGATTCATTTAGCTGTTTTATCAGGCTATTTATCTTAGCTTATTGTGAAAAGTTGTTTGGTAAATTAGATGCTTTCAAATGAATATTTTCCAGGTGAAATTACCTAAAAGGGCAGGATGCTTTCAAATAAATGTTTAGATAAAACACTTCTCCCTTTTGGCTGTTTAATTGCATTGTGTGTGATGCCCAAGCTAAAACTATGCTCAAATATGTTTCAAGGAATTTTGGGTTGGGAATGAAGAGCTTGTTGATCTCTATGACAAGAGACTAGGGGATGCTGGCTATATTGTTTTTAAGCTCGGCCGAACTAACAACCGCGGGGATGGTATGTACCCCAATTTTTATCCTTCAAACGGTATTTCTTTATATCAATGTATTTGTTTAATTTTTATGAATTGCAAATTTTATATTGAAACTACCTGACAGCACTGTTTTCTCACTGCAATTGCTATAAACTTGCACTATGTTTGTGTCAAGGAATTTGGAAGGAAAAGAAAAGAAAATGGTTCTCTCTCATTGTCTTCGTCAAAATGGGAGGAACTTGGTTTTCCGTCCTCTTTAGTATATTTTCCCTTCTCATTTTTTTTCCTTCCCCTTTTTTTCCTCTCTAACCAAACAACAAAAACTGTTATGGACATTTTGTTTGATATCAAATTCCTTGAACCAAACATAGTGTAAAGAAACCTGTATGATGTTTTTCTATGGACATTTTTGTTTGATATTTATTGATCTTTGATATGACATTGTAGTTTTTTTTTCATTTGTTAAAGATATCATGTTCAAGATTAACGGCGATTGAGTGTAATTACCAATTTAACTCACGCTCTATTAATGTCCACAGGTCTGCTGACTGCTGTACATGAGGATTACTTCAGGGTAATAAGTCATCAAGAGTTGCATTTCAATGATTTTGGAGACCGTGTTGCACAACTGTTACATGTTGATCTAATATTACCCTCCTCACCATGTCGAAATATCAATGCTAGAAAAGAAATTCTCATAGTTAACACACACTTGCTGTTCCCGCACGATTCAAGTCTATGCTTGGAACGATTGCGACAGGTATTTATATGTTATTCTTCTTCTTGCCAATTTCATTAAGTGCTGTTTTCATATCACAATGCCATGCTTCATTTTCTCAGGTCTATAAAATACTGCAATATGTAGAGTCATATCAAAAGGAGAATATGCTTAGTCCTTTGCCGATCATGCTCTGCGGGTATTTTCTGTTTTTCACTGGATGTTTATGACTTGTGCTCATATACATATCTTATTTGTTCTCGGGTTTCCTGTAAAATTTGAAGGGATTGGAATGGAAGCAAACGAGGCCATGTTTATAAGTTCTTGAGATCTCAGGGATTTGTATCATCATATGATACTGCACATCAGTACACTGATGCAGATGCACATAAGGTAGAATTTCTATATAGTAGTACTCTTTCTAAGAACAACCACTATTTTATTTTTAAAATACTTTTGTCCAAATTTACAAAATTTTGGTAGGTATGGCACTATTTAGTTATCGGGCAATACTGTATAGTACTAAATAAAACACTTCATATGGCACTATGTAGTTATAGGGAAAAATACTTCATATGGTGTTCCTTTTCATCAGTATATAGTACTAAAACATAGTGAGTTTTTCAATGTAGTACCTTATGTTTTAATTTTCCCATGTAGTACCACTGTTCAATGTCCACTAAACATTGTCGTCATTGTGCATGTAAATGTCCACCACCACGAACATTGTTCAAAGTAAATGTCCACCACCACTAGACATTGTTTCCGCCACCGGACATTATTCAAGTACTATTTAGGGAATAAAATGTTTTATATACTACATTGTGAAAAGGCATGTTTTAGTACTATTTAGTGCAAATTTCACTTAGTTATAACCTCTCAATATGAAGGGAGTCCTAGTTTGGTTCCAAGGAGGCAAAGATATTCGTCTATACAGGTTTTAGTGTATAAAATTCTCATATCATATTCTCATTTCATTCTATCATATGCAGTGGGTGAGCCACCGTAATCATCGAGGGAACATCTGTGGAGTAGACTTTATATGGCTTCTTAATCCTAACAAGTACAGGAAGTTGCTGAAAACAAGTTGGAGTCAGGCCATCTTTGGGATGTTTAAGGTTGAAAATTATTCAGACAAATAACACTATGTTTGATTCAATGAATCTGAGAGGGAAAGGATAAGAAAATGACAATGAAAACATTTTCTTGTTTGGTTAGAGAGGAAAAGAAAAGGAGAAGGCAAAATGTACTAAGGGGGGAACCCAATTTCCTCGCATTTTGGTGAGGAAAATGAAGGAAAACTATTTTCTTTTCTTTTCCTCTCAAAAATTCCTTGAACCAAACATAATGTAAAGTTGTTTGTTGAGCTTGTTATATTTACTAATAAGATCTCTGGGTTTTTCAGTATCAACTTCGCCGGGCGTCTTTGACAGAGAAGAATGCATTTGCGTTTCTGAAGGCAGATGGAGACGAAGATTACATTACATACTCTGATTTCTATGAAGCATTGCGGCAGGTAACATTCGACAACTAAACATACATACACATTTTCTGTCATTAACTTTAATAATTCAACAATAAAGTCAGTAACTAATGCATTTTAGTGATCCTGCAGCTTAATTTGATTGGCCATTGCTATGGGTTAAGTATTCAGGAGATCAATGATTTGTGGGTGCAAACAGATATTGATGGAAATGGCGTTGTTGATTACAAAGAATTCAAGGTCTTATTTTGTGCGTTCTGACCGATTAATTAACTACCCATTTCTCTTATTCCATCCATAGACGTTGTACTTTAAACATTAGTAGGGGATATTAACAAGGTTTTGAAAGGCTATCTGAATTCTTAAAACACAAAAACAAAATCATAAAAATTAAAAACAGCAACATAAACGGTGTTCATATAGTCTTTTTTTTTCTCATCGCAGCAACGCATATGGAATCCAACATGGTCAGAACAAAGAGAAGCAGGATGCAATGAGTCATGGGATGATAATGAAAACGGCACGGAGGAAACTATTGGTTTCGGCATCCAGAATGCGTTTCTTTTCCCAAAGGAAGCGGAGAAGGGATTATGGCCCGAAGACTATTCACTCTCTGATCACGCTAAACTTACCGTTGTGTTCTCACCCATCAGAATGCAATGATCCAATTAATTATATATAGGGTATATGTGTTGATCATAGCCTACTACAGACAGATTGAATTGGAGTGGGTTTATATAGAACTTTATTTATTGGACTAGCTGACGACTCCTTCCCTGTATAGATCGAAGGGGACATTTCTAGTCTAGTCTATATAGTGTGTGATTATCCCTCCCGCCTTTGTTGAGTTTGGCTCAAGCTTGAAAAGGTTAAATATTGTTTCCAATTTACAAAGCTTCTTTCTTTTTTTTGGTCATTCAACTCTAAGGGTCATCATATTCATTTGAATACTTGAATTTCGATGATAAAATTTGAATCCTTGAAAAATGTGATATCTAGATTTGAATTTTAAAACAAGCTATTAGGTAAGTGTTTCTTGAGAAATTCAATTTGCCAACAAAAATTATCTTATACTTCCTCCATCCTAAAATTACTTTTCAGTTTGATTTTTGCAGTCAAAGTTTTTGAATTTAGACTGCATATTGCGGAGAAATACATTCAACTTTCATAGAATTTTTTATCAATATATTCATTTTGAAATATAGTTTTGAAATATATTATTTTTATAATATCTATGTATATAAAAAATATAGATATTAATGATCAAAGTGTAGCATTGCAGATTGTGATGAAATGTCAAATGACAAATTAATTTTAGGACAGAGAAAGTACTATGTTTGGTTTAAAAAAATTGGAAAGAAAGAAACAAAAATAGTTTTATCATATTTTCTTTACCACAATAAGAGGAATTTTGTTTTCCATTGTATTATTAGTACGGAGTGTAATTTATCTTCACATTTTCTTCTTCTTCTATTTTTTTTGAAAATTAATTTTTCATCTTAATTTTTTGAACCAGACATAGTGTAACAGATTAAGAAGTAACAAACATATGTATTAATGTCATAAAAGTAACACATACGGCCATCTAAAAGAATAAATAAAATGTGCAAAATTAGATTACATTTGGGGCATTAGAAGGCCCAACGAAATAACATTTAAGTTTCAAGTCACCATGCCAACAAATGAGGTCACAAAATAAATACTCCTCCACTCCCAAATTACTAGAATATTTTAATTTTGACTTGACATCATAATTAAAAAACTGAATTCTTACATATTGAGATTTACTTACATAAAACAATCGATCACCTTTCTTTTATCCAAAAGAAATTTGAAAAATCACTTGAAGATTAATTTGGGAGGGGTGGAGTATTACTTAAGTGCCATTCCAAAAGTTATTGAATATTGTACTAGCTAGCTAATTAACACATGCCAATATCACCAAATCAATTAGTCATTTGTAGAATTTAAAATACCCATTTTTCGAGTTAATTAGGCGGGTTTGCCACATCCTCATTGGCACAGTCGCCGATATAAATGTGCCTCTCATCCGTTGGAACAACTATAGCCGTTGATTGCACTGGCTCAGGCTCAACTGACGATGATGATGCTAATTGAGCTTCACTTTTCATTCTTTTTGGCATGCTTTTCCTCATCTCCTTGTTCTTCCCCCATAGGAACATGTACAATCCCACTATGGTTAAAGTCATGCCAATCAAGCTGCATGCATACATTAAACAAGTGTGAGTAATTGAATGAAAAACACAATATATTGCAACAAAAATCAAAACAAATTTGCATCGGATAATCGAGAAGAATGACACGTAACCTTCCAGCTGAAATGGATGATCCGAGGAAAAGCGTTTCGGCAATGGCGACCAGTATTAAGGAGAGTGGATTGAACATTGAAGGATAAGTTGGTCCCCTTTTTGCTATTGTAGAAGCAATCAAGCAAAATGTTGCTGCTGTAGCCAATGCACCCTATAACAAAATGGCGGCGACACAGGGAGTTGTGGTTTTTAATTCATTTTATCCCCCTCGAATCTTTAATAAATTAAAAAAATAGCATAGATCGAGAGATGAAATATAATAAAAATAATAATAATAATAACAACGCTTGCTTACTGAATAGAAAATGGTAATTAGTTGCAAATTCCATCCCAACTTCCACGAGGCTTTTGTTCTATCAACGCATAAACCCAATACCATGCTTTGGAATGTTGCAAATATGCATGTAATGGTGTTTGCAGAATACATGTATGGGAATATCTTGTACAACTTGGCCTAAACAAATATGTTCACATATTTTTTTTAAAAGGGAGAGAGACTAAATAATATAATGGATTATTATTATTATTACTTATTACTAATCATTCAAATATGTTCACATATTTTTTTTAAAAGGGAGAGAGACTAAATAATATAATGGATTATTATTATTATTACTAATTACCTGCGCAATGAACCAGAAGCCATAACTTAGACAGCTACACACAAGAAATAGAGTCCCACGGCCCCAATTCGGTTTCACTTTTGGAACGATTACCTCTTTAGTCTTGGTGCTTATAAGGGAGAGATGAAAGGTTTTGCCGGTGTATAGTGTGATTGTCAATGCACCCCCAAAGCTGAGCATCGCTCCAAGTAGAATGGCTTTTCCTCCCTTGCTTCTCAACCGCAGCTTCTCCAAACTTCAATGCCCAACACCAAAAATTAATATTTATACTTTGGCTTTTTTTTCCCCCATGGATTTTTCTTCTCCATTTAAGTCTCAAAGAAAGAAATAAAGAAAAGTGTGTTTTATTTAAATTTTAAAGGTAATGCGTTTGCGGCCGAAAGCGCAATGTGTTCATATCGATCATACCGAGTGATTATTGAGAAGACGAAGGTGACTATTGGAATTAGATTGAGTGTGTTTGTTGCATAGGTAGCTGATGTGTTTTGGAGACCATAATAGAAGAAGCCCATAGCCATACTTATCCTGCAAAGTGATGAAAGCCAATAATTATTCAAATCAAATTAATAAAAGGCTCTATGGTAATTCCAACAATAGACACACATTCTATTTTATGAGCGTGTTTGGGGTGTGATAAAAGCAGAAAGCAGATATTTTTAATTTTGCTTAAACTGCAGAAGTCATAATATATAAGCAGAAATATATTGGCAAACACTACAAACAACATTTTAATGAAACATAGTCTCATAACTAGTTTTTAAACGCAACATCAACACCCTCTAATTCAAGGATAGAATTCGATTTATATCTTAAGAGACACCTTGAGAAAGTCATTTGTTCCATATCACTCTCTCACGAAAAACTCCACATCCAATTTGGTATTATACCATCCTGATATGGGCCGAGATNCCCCCCTCAATAAGAAGCAAAGTAGGACCATAAGAAGCAAAGTAGGACCTAGGTAAGGGGACAAATACGCGATCCACTAGTTAATGCTTGGGCGACACTTGGCCCGTCGGACCCGTGCAACGGTACAAGGCTCCCAAAAATAAATGGGCCCAATCTTATTGCTTTTCACTATTTGGGCCAAACTATATGATCCAAATCATGATCCCTAATTTGGTCCGTTAATTTAAAAGAGTATCTTTGACCTAACCATAACCACAACTATGATGCGCGCTTCGCTTTCGGGTCAGCGTGGCCCACACCCATTTTCATGTGGGCCTAAACCTCACTTCCAAACTGGGCGGTCCAACCTCTATCACGCGAGCATTCCTTAAAGACAGGTCAAGCTTAGCATCATGGGCCTAATTACATCACATATATATAAATTGAGATGGAAGTATTGATCTGATATACTTAAAATTACTAATATTTTAAAATTTTAATATTGGCATTCCAACATTGACACTCTTTTTTCCAATGACAAATTTGGAGTGTCAGATACCAATTGCGAATAATTTATTACTTATCCAAAAAGACTTGGGCCTATTTGGTGAGACCAAGAAATATGGATTTTCGTATGTCCCGATATCAGACTTTTTCGCTATTTAGTGAGGCTTTCAAAAAATTCGGATTCGATATCTCTAGATATCATAAGTTCTTCAAATAAAGAATTTTGATATCTCCTCGATTTGGGAGATATCAATAAGGGATTCGATATCTCCTCAACCATCCACCATCCACCCCCTCCCCACTGGCAACGCCAACCACCCCCGTAACAGGCCACCCCCGCGTACCACCAAATAAAATATGATTTTAAATCTTTTCAAAATTCATATCATTTTTCTAAAGTTCACAAAACGGATCCTTAAATGCCAATAAGAATCGTAAATGGAGAATTCTTATTCATGTACTCCATAATGGCAAAAATCATTTGCTTATAAATGAGTTTTAAATATCAAATCACGCCTTCAAATGACGACAATGAGTTTGTTACAAATTATTGTCAATAATACTTATATTTTATATTTAGAATATTTTAAACAATTTATTATTCCCTCCATTTCTAAAAGTCTTTCTCTTTTCATTTTTTCCTTGTCCCAAAATTCCTTTCTCCATTCTTCTCTGTTTTTTTTTTACTAACTCTTACCCTACATATGACATCATACTTATTTATTTATTAATAAATACAAAAATATTTCTTTCTTAGATCACATAAAAGTCAAAATGAGAACAACTTTTTGGGATGGAGGAATTAGAGATATTAATTGAATATATATAGTGAATAGCTAATTTTGATTTTTGAATAAACAAGAATAAGCAAATTGACAAATAAATTAGCTAGAGCAAAGTAGTTGTGGGATGATTAGGAATATTTTTTTAGAGTAGGAGATTAATGCCTACACATTTTATATACTCCATATATGTATAGATATACTTGAAGACGGATCATCACATCCTTTCACCGGTATCTTTCAAGCACCTACGGTGGTTGTCAAGTTTGATTTGTTCTCTTTAATATAATTAGTTTCGACACTAGTAGTAGTGCTTATCCCATATTAAATTAGTAATTGGGCTTAAACTAATTTGGTGTACGTGTATGTATTGATATATGGATCATTTTGGCTTTCATTGTTACTACTCTATCCTTCAACTTATTTCTTTTTCAGGCTCTATTACTATTATAATGTATTATGGGTTCATTATATTCCTATAAAAGTATAATATTTTAATTAGGTAGTAAACAACTTTTTACCTAAAAAAGTATTTGTGTCATTTCCTTTTTTTTTGTGCAAACTTTGTTTTATTTGGTCCAAGTCCTTTTTCCATTTATTGTACTTGAATAAAATCAATTTAAATTTTGTGTATTTAATTATTAATATAAATTTTGAGAATTTTATAGATCTAAAAATATATCAGTATTATTGATATGATTAATGAGGCGGAGTGAGTATATACTCCCTCCGTCCACAAATAAACTTATTTTCAAATCATATTATATGGAAAATGGTGTAAAATTTAAAAATAAAGTTTGACCATGTGAATAGTGAACGAGAAATTTATTTGTGGACGGAGGGAGTATTATTTTCACCCAAAAAAAAGTTGAACAAGCTCACAAGCCACATACTTCTAGCAATTCAAGTGACGTGGCGTTACAAACGGTTGCAATCGTTTTTTGGTCTCAATAGGAAAAGATTTTATTAAGTGAAATTTGCACTAAATAGGACTAAAACATAATGACTTTCCTAATCTAGGACTTAACTTTTTTTATTACCTAAATAGGACTTAATAATGTCTTCGTGGAAGGAATAATGACCAGTAATGATGAACATTTACTTGAATAATGACTAATTAATAATGACCAAAGGTCCTACATTGGGAAATAAAAACAAATGGTTCTATTTTGGAAAAGTCATTATGTTTTAGTCTTATTTAGGTAAATTACTCTTTTATTAATCCACGGAGTATTACTCCGAATGAATTTGTGAATCCTTTTATCAAACCCAGATGAAGTGACCAATATTGGGTGCAAAAAGTGTTGTGTATTCCTAGAGAATTTGGAAGTGTTAAAATATAAAATATTGTGATCCACAATTTCTTTTCCTAATAAATAAATAAGAGAAGTGTGGAGTATATTTTAAATGAGAAATGTGACTTTAAATTAGAGATGAATAGAATTATAATAACCACCCTATTTTTAAAAAAATTATCATCATTGATCGAAATGGTATGGTTCTGCAGATTTGATTTGATTTTTAGGTAAAATAGTTATTACTTCGTGAAAAATGAGTAATTTATTTCTCATATTTTAGCTAAGGAAAATTCTATTATAGTGAAAATTTTACTCCTTTGAGAACAATTACTCCATACGTCCCAAAATAGTCGTCTCATTTTGAATAACTCAAAAAATCTTAAATATTTTTATAAATTGTTTTATTTACAAATATGTGAAGATTTAACAAATACAATTACATAATTCAAAATTACATCAAATGTTTCATAAAAACATGAGATAAGAATATTTTATTTTATCAAATAATCAATGAAAACACACAAATAAATAAAGAGTAATTTACTTAAATAGGACTAAAACATAATGACTTTCCCAATATAGGACCATATGTTTTTATTTCCCTATGTAGGACTTTTGGTCATTATGAATTAGTCATTATTCAAGTAAATGTCCATCATTAGTGGACATTATTCCTCCCACTAAGACATTAATAAGTCCTATTTAGGGAATAAAAAAGTTTAAGATCTAGATTAGGAAAGTTATTATGTTTTAGTCCTATTTAGTGCAAATTTCACATAAATAAAAGTTATCAGGCCATAGACCTTGTGGTTCAGCGACATCATCAAGGTGACTGTTCCAAATTATAGGTCACAAGTTTGAACCCAGTGAAGGTAATAACTATATGCTTTTTAATAGATTGCGATGTATGAACATATACTATATTTTAATAAAGTAAATAGTGTGTGAATATTTACTTTTTTGTAAAAAACCCACTTCTTTTATACTAGAAACACACTAAGATCTATATAATGATTAAAAACCTTAGGTTCACAGAATAATTTGCCATCATTTATCTCTAATTTCTTCATTCAACTTATAAAGAAAATTAAATTTGAAAAAACAGATTAGTTTATTTCCGGGTATAGTACTAGTTTAGAT
This sequence comes from Cuscuta campestris, assembly GCA_900332095.2. Classification (NCBI taxonomy): domain Eukaryota; kingdom Viridiplantae; phylum Streptophyta; class Magnoliopsida; order Solanales; family Convolvulaceae; genus Cuscuta; species Cuscuta campestris. Next base: position 706,189 of record OOIL02000451.1, on the reverse strand, counting down.
TGATGAAATGAAATTGAATATTCAAAGTAATCAGCCATAACTAATATTCAAATTCCTTTTTATCAAGTCGATCATATTCTATCCACCCAAATGTTCTTTTCCATTGTTCACGTTTAAGTAAAGAATTACGAGCACATGTAGTGATTTATACGGAGTATATATCTTTTTAGTGAGTTCGTTAACGCTAATCGCTAACGCTTTTTCCAAACAGGCCCTTTATGTTCCAGTTCAATTCACTAATGTTCAATCAATTTTAGTTTAATATTTTTCCATTTAAGTTTCTGTTGTGTTAAATGCATTTCTTTTAAATTTAATTCAATTCAATTTAGTTATATTCGACTTAATTCAAATCAATTTAATCTTTAAATAGACCCAATTATATTAAATTTACGTTATATCAAATTTAGTACTCCCTATTATGGGACAAAAATGAAATTAAAGCGTTAAAGAGTATTCTTCTTTGTTGGGTTTGACTTATTCACTTTACTCAAACATGAATTCTACTTAAATGTAATAATTAAATTTTGTTAGAAATTTTAGGGACATAATTCAAATCTAAATGCTTCCTCCGGCTCAAAATGTTTACCACATTTATTTTTTCAAGAGCCACTAAAATTTTTATTAATTTATAAGTTTTTCATTGATTATTTAATAAAATAAAATATTTCTGACACTTTTTATTTCTGCTACTAAATATTTAAATAAAATGAATTGAAAAAATTAAATATTTTACTTCGTTTTTAGAAATGTACGATAAACATTTAGGTATAGAGGGAGTAAAAATTTTGAACTCTGAAACATTTAATTTGGATCAAATCTATGTTTGTGCACAAGACCATCATTTTACAACTCTAAAACTTGTAAAATGAAACAGGGCCACAGTTATAGCATAAAATGGGTGGGAGTGTTTTAAGACAAAATGGTCGGTTTAGATTGCTTTTATTTCAATTGAAAAAAAAAACACGAATAAAGACATCATTAGAATGAAGGGATGAAAAGTAGATTGAATAGACAACAAAACAAATCCAGTCCAGCTTGGAGGCGTGGAGGATTGGAGGATCCAAAAAATACTCTCCCATTATTATATTTTTTTCTGTCTCAAAATAATGATTTTTTAGCACACTCTTTAAAAATGTGGTAGAAATAATTTTCTAAACATATGAAATGAATGAATTTTTTTTTTAAAAATAATTTTCTTTTCTAGGACGGAGGGATTAATAGTTTGACTTATTTTGTACCCGATTAATTAATACGGAGTGAATTGCCTTGCGTACAGATTGCCTTTTTCTTCCGATTGGAAGGCACGCGTTGTTTCTTTTCTAATTTGAATGGCACGTGTCTCCACATCCAAATTGGCTTGCTTTGCCCATTGTCCTCACCCCCAAAAATCTTCTCCAAACATGGGCGGCCGGATAGTGTGTAAGGTGGTGTGTACCAGCACATCTCCTCCGAACTTTTAAGATTATTTTAATTTTTTGATATTTTTAAATTTAATACTCCCTCCGTCGCATAAAGATAAAAGGTTTCACTAAAATAGTAAAATAAGTAGAAATCATCCTAAATAGAACTAAAACATAGAGAAAAGTACCAAAATAGGACTTTCATGTTTTTTTTCTCGGAATAGGACTTTGCACTGTGGTAATGTGACTTTGCATTGTGATAATGTGACAGTGTACATGTGCAAATTACTATACGTTTTTGGTAATGTATATAACCATGTTTGGTAATGTAACTCCTATTTCGGGAATAAAAACATGGAAGTCCTATTTTGGTATATTTTCAATGTTTTAGTCCTACTTTGGTCTTTCTCCTAAAATAAGGAGGAATAATTTTGTGTTGACTTTCCAAAAATACTCTTGATGTGATGGATAAAAGTAAGATGTGATGTGTAGATTATTAGAAAAAGGGTATGATGTGATATGTAGAGTATGAAAAAGTAAGGGATAAAAGTGGTTTTTTAATTGAAATGAGAAGAATTTTTAGAGACACGATCTTTTTGAAACGTGAAGAACTTAATGGGACGGATAGAGTATAAATTAACATTTGAATATTCATTTTTTTACTCCGTATAAACGTAATTATAGAAATCAAATTTAGGAATAACTTTAAAGTACAAATTTTCTTCAAAAAACAAAAAAGAGCCCAAAATGTTAATTTTGCATAGGGCTAATATCATGTTGTCCCATTTTCGACCCGGCCCGGACTGCAAGTACTTCCTCCATTTCATAAAACGGTTCCCATTTTGATTTTTAGAAAAAAATAAAAAGTGTATTTGTTGTGGACTTTCCAATTTTGTCCTTGATGTGATGGGTAAAAGTAAGATGTGATGAATAGATTATTAATGAAAGAGTATGATGTGATAGATGTGATAAGAAAAAAATAGGGGTAAAAATAGTTTTTTTAATAGAAATAGAAGTGTTTTGGTAAAAACAAAAAAGTAAAAGATGTAGTAGTTTAAGAAACAAATGAAGTAATTAATAGGGGTACAAAAAGTCGTAATGGCTTTGCATAATTAATAGAGAAGACAAGTACAAAGTGATTTAGGCTCTGCATAAACAATCTTTGTAAGAATTAGAGATAGTTCTCAATTTCTTATCGGTCATTTGAAATCAAAACTTCATTTAAATCGGGGTCATCCTTTTTTAACAATATAAATCTTGTAATCTTTGATTTCTTAGGGAGTACTGAAATCTGGCTGGCTACATGCTTGGTCGGTGCACCAGCTTTTAATTAAGCTAGGGAAACCGATATTGACATTTAGGGAAAAATTAGTACGTTACACAATGAATTACAGTACTTTACAGTATTACTGATTTTATAGGATCGATTTTGTCTCTTTTTCTATAACTTTCTATACAGTGAATGATTTTGGGGTTTGTTTTTCAGAATTAGTTAGTTGTTGAATTTATTTCCCTTCAATTTTTGAATAGAATTTATTGTTGAGTACTAATTGCAGGAAATAAATATAATTTAGTTATGTAATTTAAATTCATTTAAAGATGTTGTTGTGATATACTGTATCAGTTTTTTTTTTACATTTATTTATTTTAAATTATACTTTGCATTTTTTTGAAGACATAATTGGAGTGTTTCTACTATGAACCTAAAATTCATATAGGTATACAAAACATAAGTCTTCTCACATACAGAAAATAAAAAATAAGTAAAATAAAATAAATATTTATCACAACATTATAAAAATACTTTTGTAACGGACTAGAATTAAATACTCCATCCATCCCTAATTTGATTAAAAATTAGGAGTTACGAGACAAAATCTATCACTTTTCAAAATCATTTTATTTATAAACGGATACATCAATAAGTAATAAAAATTACATATTAAAAAATTACGTCAAAATTTCTACAAAATAACAGTTGATAAAAATATTTTATTTTATCAAATACTCAATGAAAACACACGAATAAGAAAAGTTATCGAAAGAAGAAAAAAATCATAATGTAATTTCAGGCAGAGGGATTATTTTATAGGTGGACCTTAATTAGGTCCACTTAAGAATGTACCTTACATGAATATCTTGAATTAAAACTAATGTGTGTTCATAAACAAAGAACTAACCAAAAATAAAAAAAAATTAAAACAAATGTGTCCATGAACAAAGAACTATGGTATGAATCAATGAATTAATCCATCCATCCCTAAATTGAATTTACTAGAGAGTATCACTTTTATGAAATTTGTAAAAAGTGTTACGAAATTAAAAATTGTGCAATTAAACTTATTATATTTACTATAATCCACATATTTATACTCCAAAAAAATGAGAAATGTAATTTTACTTTTGAAATGTCCAAAATGAAAAGTGTAATTATAATTTAATTGATGAGGAGGAGCAATTAATCACATCACGGTCAATCGTCCTTAATTTCCTTTATTGGTGACCACACGTGTTGTGCGCTAATAAATTTACGGAGCTTATTGTGGTGCTGTTATGGGGCACGTTTGCGGAAATAGTTGAACATGATGACTACTCCCTCCATTTTTTTAATTGTATATTTCATTTTTTGTGTCAAATGTTCAACAAAATATACATAAAATATAGAGTGAATGAAAAAATATATATATATATATATTATGCTAAATTATTTGTATTAAAATATACTTTAAATAATGTATTATTGTTAATATATATTTTTAAAAAATATTATTATAAGTCAAACATTAAACATTAAAAGCCAACTCAATATATATATAGTTTAAAAAGAATGGAGGGAGTAAACCACTACTATACCTATATGATCCTTGCCCACTACTTACGGGCTTAATAGAATTGACCCATTAAAAAGCCAACTTCGTCTAATTAAACCCGTCTACCTAGTCAATGCGACAATGCCTAATGCCCTTTCCAGCATTATGATAACAAGACATATTTTGCGTTCGGACAGATCAGAAGCGTATAACAGAAAGAAATCTATTGCCTTCACATATCAACAAACAGAGTACTATAATTTATAATAATAATAATAATTAAAACTAATATGATTAATTATTAGGTAGGTCGCTTACCCGGAGAGTGCAACCAAAAAGATCCACATTACCACAGTCAAGCTCAATTCCTTCATGCTCTCCCTGTTAACCACATTGGTACGTACGTACAGGATGGAATATATAATCATCCAAAACATATATTAATAAATATATAAATCTAAATGAATTCAAATTGATTCTTTAATTTTTTTTTCTTTAACACTATGTTTGATTCGAAGAATTTGACAGAAAAGAAAAAAAGAAAATGAGATGAAAAATAATTTTTTCTTATTTGACTAGAGAGGAAGAAAAAGAAAAGTGGATGTAATCGAAAAACAATTTTTTCTCATTTCGCTGAAGAAAAAACGAGAAAAGATTTATCTTTCTTTTTCTTTTTTTCAAAGTATTTGAATCGAATATAGTGTAAAAATAAATACCACCAACTTCTTCTTTAAAAATAAAATTAAAGAGATATATATATATATATATAGAAAGAAAAAAATGTCCTTAGACACGTGTCCCATTCTTGAAAGAAAATATCCCCCACGTCCCATAAAAGTTTACCGCATACCTTTTTCATTAGTCTTAGGAGTAATTTTTACCTCTTTTTAGTACTTTCTCCCTCCACCTAAGATCTTCCCGTTACGCGTTACGAGGTTTGACCGACTTTATTTTCAATTCAATTTAATTTATTATAGGAGTAAAATTTTAAAATAAAATTTATATAGTAATAAACTACATGAAAAATTCTACAAAACTAGAGGTGACAAGACTATTTTATTTTATAAAATGACTAGTAAAAATGAGTAAATAAAGTGAGTAAAGTTTAACCCTGTGAATAGTGTCTGGGAAAATCTATTGTGGACAGAGGAGTAATTTTCAGAGTAGTATTTTGAAATGGAGTATAAGTAAACAAATTAATTTCAGATGCTCTTCGGATACGATAGGTAAAAGTAAGATGTGATGAATAGATTATTAGAGATAAAGTATAATGTGATAGGTAGGGTATGAAAAAGTAAGGGCAAAAGTGGTTTTTTAATAGAAAGTGGAAATGTTTTGTTGGAAGTAGAAAAAAAAGAAAGAGGAAGTATTTTTGTTTGAGAACGGAGGGAGTATATATTAAAAAACTATATTAAATTTAATTTTTATTAAAAAAAATGAATAGTTAAAATAAATTAAGCTTGACTCTACAAATAATGTTTCAAAAAATTGGGCGGAATCTGAGACACTTTCCAAAAATATATTGAATTGAAGAAAATGTTTAATTCAAGACAGAAGAGAAAAAAAATGGAGATGGAGGGAGAGGAGTGTGACGGACCTTTCCCATAGGAGAGCAAAAGGGGCGACGCAGAGGGTAGCGACGATGTGACGGTAAGTCATGAGGGCGAAAACAAAGGCTCCCTCCCCAAGTATGACCTTTGACAGAATCTGTAACCCCGCCATAATACCCTGAACCAGCAGCATCCCCAACACCACCCGTATCCCGCCCCCCGCCGCCGCCCTTTCCATTTTCCCTATCTATGCCTCCGGCGACGGCGACCTTCAATTCCCCGGCCCCCTCACTTAATAATTTCTCAGATCGCCGGCCGGTCCACTGCACCTTTTTTTTTTTTTTTAATTCACTACTTCCGACCGGCCCGAAGATATATACTCCGTATACATCATATATATCGCCTGCAGGCCGCCTTTAGGATTTATATTTATTCGCTGCGGCAGATGATCGATTGCCTCTCAAGTGTCGGAAGAGGCGAGAGCACGCACTTTATTCTGCGCGATTTAATAATGGACTCCCTCTTATAATCCGGAGCGTCCGAGAACCAAATCTTTAAATGATTTCCTCCTATATATATATATATATATATATATATATATATATATATATATATATATATACTCCCTCCCCCCTTTCTTTCTTTCTTTCTTTATTAGTCCCGATATATATATATATACACACACATACACACACATGTGTGGTGGGTGTCACTGTGTGTAAATTTAATGTAAATCCTTTATACTTTTATGGTCCTAAAAATTATTCTTATTTTAACCTTTTTTGTTAAACAATGATACTATTTACCCATAAAATGTGAGAAAAGTATATATTGACTATAATATAAATACAATATATTTGAACTCATCTTAGGACATAGTCTTCGTAGATCAAATTTTATAACATTTTTTTATTTAGATTATATTTAATTTGTGGTTAAGGAGACGAAAGAGTTTCACTTTCTGCCAAAAAAGTCAAGAGAGGAAGACTTTTTCAAGACCGAAGAGAATATGTAAGTTTGAGACTCCAATATATAAGAACTTGACATGTGTCATAATATGTGGTATACACGTGGGATAATACAGGACAAATTGTGTAGAATTTGATTTATAAGCTACAACTCTATTCAATTATTTCATACTTGAAATTGGATTTAAGAATAAATTTCATAAATGGTCTCCAATTACAAGTGTTTTTCCATATTTAGTCTCCAATTCTTAGATATTCCATAACCAGTCTTCAATTTTGCAAAACTATTCATAAATAGTTCTTTAAGCCAAATATTAAAAAAATTCCACAAATAGTCCATGAAGGTCTAATTATGAACTAAATTTCAAAAATTGAGGACCGTTAATAGTATATTTAAGGATTGAGGACTAAATATAGAAAACCACCTTTAATTAGGGACTATTTATAGAATTTACTTAGGACTTAACTTTTACTTTTTATCAAAAATAAAATTTTCAAAATTAAAAATTTCCAATAAATCTTTTATATTAAATTATTGAGAATAAGATCATTCAATAAATCCTTTATATATATAAAGTAAATTTTTTATTTTTATAAAGTTGACATATGCGTTACTTATTAGGCTTTTTTACACCTAATATGTTACCTAATTTAAACATATGAAATATGAAAATATTTTACTATGAAATTTTTGAATAAAGTTATTTATGAAATAGAGATCTTCATTTTTTATAGTAATTTTTTTTCCTAATTCAATATTTTTTACTTCTTCGCTTATAACAAATATTTCAATTAGTTAATACGCTACTCTCTTCACTTTAAATAAATTTCATATGAGTATTTGTTTATTATAAGTTAAAATGAAGTAATATTGGGGATTTATGGTAATTGGGATAATTATTGTAGTTAGAACATTTGTTTTAGTCAGTCATGTGGCGTCCATCAGCATCGCTAGCAGCTCAGTCTGCCCTTGATGCTTCACGCTCGTCCCTCAATGCGGAGGGACCTCGAAACTTCTTCTAGGCTAAAACCAAAACTTGATTTTGGGCCTCCTGCCCGGGGTTCATTCCAAAGGCCCAACGTGGAGGATTTTATCCTCCATCACTTTCCGACTCGGTGTCCACCCCTAACCAGTATGCGTCCAGAGTCCACACTAGACTACTAGAGATTGATTGTAGTCAAAGGAGCAACTCCTTAGTCTTTACTTTATGTTGGGTGGTAAAAGAGGACTCCCACGGTCCTACCAGCTACCATCCTGTGTTCAATATCGAGACGTCATACTTGTTTTTAGGACCATGCTATACTTACACCAAAAAATATACCCCATTTGTACACCACAGGTTTGCACAAACATTTCGATGGTTTACACCGACACAACTGTTGGTGCGTTAATAAAAATTCACACGGACACAAATGTTGGTGCATTTAACAAAAATTAGTTTTACACCAACACAAAATTGCGGGGTCCAAATTGGAGTACAAAACTTGGGGTACACATGGCATAATCCTTATTTTTATCTTTCTCCATTTTTTCACAGCTCCGTTTCCTGGAACTATCATGGCTTCTTGAAACCCTAATAACTGAATTCCTACTTAATCCTTCTGTAAATATTTGGCCTCGGTTCAATTTCATTCGGATACGTATTTCGCCCTCATTCTCTCAGACTTGGGGAAGTGGCGATGGCTGTAATGAAGGTAGAGAGGGTGGCGGAATTACCGCCGTTGCAATCGCTGCCGGTGGGGTACCGGTTCCGGCCGACGGATGTGGAGCTGGTTGATCACTACTTGAAGATGAAGATCACCGGCTCAGAAGCAGAGGTCTGTGTTATTCGCGAGGTTGATATCTGTAAACATGAGCCCTGGGATTTGCCTGGTGAGTTGAAGTAACATTTTAACGCTTATTTTCTTCATCTGATTCAACTTTAGTGCAAAAATCCAATCTCCAGTCGTATTTGGTGTGGTATCTATCTGGAACGATGCCAAACTCTATATCTGAAATCCCATCGTGGGGTGTGGTAAATCAACTAAATTCGCGTCGGATTTGATCATCTTGACCACAAAGTCTTGTTAGATGGACTTTGTTAGACTCATCATCAGTTCACTTGGGTGGACAATTGGGCATAAATCGAACTCTTCTATTTCTCAATTCCCTTTTTTTGGCTAGATGTTTTTCATCAATTCCGCACTTTGGTCTGCCTAGTAAGTAGTTTTCTTTCCTACACTCCATCTGTCGCAAAAGGTCCCACATTTCATATTATTTTTCTCCCTACATAGGACGCAACCACACAGTTTTACTTTTGTTGAGTCTTGGTTTTCTTGTACCTAAAAAGTGATGGTTCTTGTGGTTATATTGTTACTGTTGTGCAGATATGTCAGTAGTTGAGTCACATGACAATGAATGGTTCTTCTTCTGTCCTAAAGATCGGAAGTACCAAAATGGACAGCGGTTGAATCGAGCAACAGAGCGAGGGTACTGGAAGGCAACTGGTAAAGACAGGACCATATCTTCTAGGAAGGGCAAAAAGGTTGGGATGAAGAAGACTTTAGTTTACTACACAGGCCGAGCTCCTGAAGGAAAGAGGACTCATTGGGTGATTCACGAATATCGTGCAACCGAGAAAGCATTCGATGGAACACTCCCTGGGCAGGTTGGCATTTATAAATTCTTTCATCATTGTCTACACTACAATATTTCTTTTGTTTATCACTAATAAAATGTTTGGGGTAACTGTTACATTCCCTTGTACAGGCTCCTTTTGTGCTGTGCAGATTATTTAAGAAGCCCGAGTTAAAACAGGATGGTTGTGCTGAAGCTTCAAACTCCGATGAGGTGAGGTCACTTGCTGAAGAGGAGCCATGCGAAGGTGTGACTCCTATGATTATGTCACAGCACATCATCACACATCCATTAACACCAGAGAAGAGTTCTGTGGATGAAGCTCCCAGTGGTGCTATTTTCGCTATTGATAGTAACAGTAATAGTTGTATTGCTGACAGTAAAGAAGATCAAGTACTTGACATTACCTCTTTTCCAGTGAGCAGAAAACCTTAACCATATTGGTTTATTGGTTCTACCATTTATTAGTGTGTTTAATTTCGTGCCCTTCTATATTGCAGGCCGATCCTGAGCTTGAAGCATTGAAGTACATTTGCGACCCTTCAGCAGAGCCCATATTTTCTCCCCCATATACAATGCCGGAGTTTGGATCTGCCTACAACTTATATGGAGATGTCACAAATGGCATTATTATGAATAATAATGATATCCAGTTTCTGTATGGAACTAAGGTATTTGACCCAAATGAGTTTTTGAACATGGCTCCCCCGCCTGCCCTTGTCAGCTCAGATGGTGAATCTGAAGCAGAAGTTACTCAGCAGCTTGAAAATGGAAGCTTTCTTCAGGTATTTGCACATCAATGATTTTCTAATATCCCTTAAAGATTATTATTCCACCATGTCAGTGCTTAATTGGTTCATGGGTATGTTTTTCATAACTGGAAATAATCCTATGATTTTTGTCTTTTTCAGACTGAGGTAGTTGGTTTTCAAAATGAGCTGTTTGCGCCAAATAATCAGGAGGCAATACCTCCAAGACAGGTTAATTACATTGCTAATCCATATTTTGGCGCGTACACTACCCCTACCATCGGTTCTGATAACGAGAACTGGAATCTAGATCTTGCCAACAATAATTATTATGAAGATGGTGCTTTGTCTTCAGTCTGTAGTGGAATTGGGGTGCCTGAAATGGTTTACTGCCAACCAGAGAGTGCTGCTAATAACGGTAGCATTTCTAGACCTAGAATAAAAGTAAGGTCCCGGCAGGTACAGAATCAACAAGGTGATCAACAGACAACCGGGCAAGGATGTGCTCCTCGGAGAATCCGTTTCCAAAAGAAAGTTCATGTTGGACCAGTTCAATGTCTCCGGCCTAGAGATTCAGATCAGGCAGAGAGTGCACACTCAGAGATAACTAATGTAAGCTCCTCCCAGTAAACCTTGTTTTTCTTCAATATGCTCTCTCAGCATCACCAGCATCCTTAATCCCAACTAATTGAGGTCAGTTGCAAGAAACATATTGCGCCGATTAATTTTCAAGATTTTTTTAATGCTCTAAGGATGAATTTGGTACTGAGGTTGTGGTCGGATGAAACTCATTATTGGAAATGTATTTTTTGAAAGTCCTTTTGATAACTGCTGTGGGAAGTACTTTTGAGTGTTAGATAGAAGTTGGCATTGAAGTTGAAAAGACTTGTGCAAAATTTATAATGTCTGAAAGGATTCAAAGTATTCGGTATTTGTTAACCTCAAATGCAATTCATGAAACCTAAAAGTCATATTGGATTGATTTTTCGCTAAAGTCGGTTTTGGCATTTTAAATTAGCTTTTGGACAAAACTTCAATTTGTTTGAAACTGCGTTAGGACGAAAAAGAGCTTTTCTCACGGCAAACACCATCCTAAATGGGGCTTATACTCATGCCAAAGACATAGTATTGACAATGTTTTGCGCCTGATGCCCTCCTAAGAACTTTCTTTGGAAGGAATAATAAGATGAGCTTTTCTAAACCGTCACCACCATAAGCTGTGTCCACATTCACAGAAAATATCAAGTGACAAGATGAGGATGACTTCAGATAACTGCTACATGATTATGTCTTGTAACATTAACTTGAGAGTAATTGGACATGACAGACTAGTTCAGGGTCCTTTTGTTGCCAAGTCTGCATAGTTCTACTTATCGACAGAATAAATAGCTTTTGACATGACGAACACTTCTGTTTTCTGAAAAATCAGCCATTTGAGCCAAAAAAAAAACATAATGAAACAGGCACTCTATATATACTGTTGCATGCTAAGTTATATTTGTTTGGACCATGCAGGACAACACAAGTTCGAGAGAAGAAGCTTGTACTGCCACCAAGGAGAAGAATGAAATCTTTGAAGGCTGCAGGAAAGACAACCAAGGAGCGGCTGGAAGCACAAAAGCTAGAGATGGAAGGATGTTCTTTGCAAGATTGCGCTCAGCTTCATCTGCTACTTTCATGCCCAATCTACTTGTGGTTGCAAGCCTGCTTGTGGTTCTTGTTGGTGGCTTGGTATGCTTTTGCCTTTAGAGTTAGGTCTAAAAAAAAGAAGAAAAACAGTTGGCAGAATGCTATCGGCAGTGTACCGGGAATCTGAGTTAACCTTGTGCATCAGTCCTAGTGTAGCGCGAGTCAGCCAAGTAAGAACTATCTTATTGTTGTTGTTGTTGTTATTTGATTTATTATTATTTTTAATCCTATTATATTAATATTAATTATTATTATACTCCGTAGTAATAAATATTGTTATTGTGATTATAACTATTAGTATTGTTATTTCTTATTATGACCCTGTTGTAGTATTTGAACAGAGCTTGGCAGAGATGCTTGTGTAATGTAACCATAGATAATTCTTCTTTTTTTTACGAAGTGATGTGTTTTTGTATTTTTGGTTCATTTCGGGGTCGAACATTTCAGGGTCGAATACAGGTTAATAGTTGGAGTGTGTGTTTTGATATATGCTCTCTTCTTTTAGCCTTTTTATTAAAACTGGAATGTGGAGTTTGAAGTTGGAGGATCGTAAAAGAAACTTGGATTAAAATTAAATTATATCATCGTTTCATAAATAATCTTCCTGTTTTGGATGAATATGTTCACTTAAATCTTCTTAGTTCAATCTATTTATATATTAGTGTAGGATTTAAACTTCGTTTGTCCCAAAAAATAGTCCCTTTTATTTATATCTAAGTATTAGTGTCGGATTTGAAGTTCATTTGTCCCAACTTCTCTCTCATCGATAAGCGTCGCTACAATTTTCCAATTTTCTAGTTTTGTTGCAAAACTCAACTTCGATCCATTAGCTTCTTCCACCAACTTCTCTCTCTAGAGTCCATATATGGTACAACCGGCTATACCAGAAGATATAGCCAGATAATATTCATTTTTGAATAAAGTGGTATTCGTTCTCGCATAAAGCATAGGTGTTTATTTTGAAATAACATAGTACTCTTTCGGAAGATAACATGCAAATTATTATTACCCAAATTAAACAAGTTAACTATGATAATGGTTACGTGCATAAGAAAGCAATTACAAACCCACTAATCTAAACAAACAACAATACAAAGAGACAGAAACAATACAGCACGAGTAACACATACAACAATGATACAAATACAGGAGAGCAACATACGAGAGTCATTCCAATCCATTCAGAGTTTCAATGAGTTTCAGATCTTCCCTGTAAGGCTTCATTAAATTTCGGGCTCAGCAGGGCAGCATTCATGAGATACAAGCATGATAAACATCAATGAGGTGCAATTCAAAAGATAACATCAGTAATGAGGATCATCTTCTCGAGTCTTCAACTGTGAGCATATGGCAGTGGGTATGTCTAGCAGTAACAATTCTCATGGTTAAGCACATGACATAGTACTCTTTCTGAAATTATATAATAGTACTCATTCTGAATTAATGCAGTGCTCATTTACACACATTTGTTCAATGCAATTATAGTATTCATTTACGAATAACGTAGTGTTCAAAGTCGTGCTCTCTCAAATGACGTATTGATCATTCTCAAGTTTTAAGAGTTTATTCAATTTAAATATAGAAAATATAATCCAAAAATTTAATTAAACTTACATACTCCCAACTTCATCGCATCCATCTAAGGCAGTAAATCTCGACAAAGCATTTCATCTTCATCCACGATCAAAGTCGACCAAGACATCTTCATCTTCGTTCTCCACAAATTAGGTTCGCAATCTTCATCTTCATCCAGGACCAATGATAAGCCTCCAATCAGATTGGTATATTCAAGAAGGAAAAAGAAGATGGCAATGGGTGGGCCGGCAGAAGTGGAGCAGCTCAAAATGTTAATGGGCATTTCAAACAACCCACTAAGTGGCTGAGTGGGTGGGTTACGTGGCAGTTACCAACTCCCCTGGGAGTGGGTTTATTACTTAGTGTCATGTTATTTTCTTATGTGATTATCTTTTATTGTATTTTCCTTTGAGAATCTGGAGACTATCCCTTCTCGAATTGGGACTTGATGTACTTTTTTTAATTCTAAATTCAATCAAGCTCAAGCTTTATCATTTGGTTCCATTGCCGGGAAATCGAATGGCACCAACAACCCGGAGTAACCAATTGGAAGGCGGGGGTGCAGAACCTGACCCCATTGCCGTCTAGTTAGCCGCCATCGCCGAGAGACTAGCCGTCATGGAATCCCTGAAAGACGACATCGCCGCCCTCAAGTCTCATGCTTCATCTTCTAGTAACAGCGGTTTTAAACGTGGTCATAAAGATCCTGCCGATGATGGTGAGTACTCTTGGAGAAACAATCGTCCTTATCGCCCTTATAACAAGATAGATTTCCCTGTATTTAGTGATGGAGATCCTAGAGGTTGGATTCTAAAGGCAGAA
>OOIL02000451.1:651574-690410 GCA_900332095.2 Cuscuta campestris | reverse complement strand
TCTCAAGCTGATACAAAACGCAGAGAACTCTCTTTTGAAGTAGGGGATGTGGTGTTTCTAAAGATACAACCCTATAGGCAAAAAAGCTTGGCTAAACGGCGATATGATAGGCTTTCTCCCCGGTTCTTTGGGCCTTACAAAGTTACACGCAAGGTGGGGCCTGTTGCTTATGAGTTAGAATTGCCTCCAGATGCTCGCGTTCATCCGGTGTTTCATGTATCAATGCTGAAACCAGCTAGGGGGCAAGTTCCAACTTCACCTATTGCTCCCCTCCCCATCACAAAGGATTGGAAATTTGACGTGCAGCCTAAAGAAGTTCTCTCTCACCGCTGGGTATGGGAAGCAGGTCAGCATGTGCTGGAGTTACTCATCTCTTGGTGTCAACGTCCAGTGGAGGAAGCTACCTGGGAGTGTTATGATCTGTTGCGAGCTCAATTCCCTTCCTTTCGACTTGAGGACAAGTCGTTTTACCGGGCGGGTAGTAGTGATAAGCCTCCAATCAGATTGGTATATTCAAGAAGGAAAAAGAAGATGGCAAAGGGTGGGCCGGCAGAAGTGGAGCAGCTCAAAATGTTAATGGGCATTTCAAACAACCCACTAAGTGGCTGAGTGGGTGGGTTACGTGGCAATTACCAACTCCCTTGGGAGTGGGTTTATTACTTAGTGTCATGTTATTTTCTTATGTGATTATCTTTTATTGTATTTTCCTTTGAGAATCTGGAGACTATCCCTTCTCAAATTGGGACTTGATGTACTTTTTTTAATTCTAAATTCAATCAAGCTCAAGCTTTATCAACCAATCTCGGCCAGGCTTCTTCGGCAATGTTCCATTCCTTCTCTGATCGACGCAGCTAGGATTTGCCACCAACACCCTCCTTCGTTCTCCAATGAAGCAGTTAGGGTTTTCCATCACCCCTCTCTTCATTTCCTGTCGAATCGCGCGGCTCTACTGCTAATTTTTGCCAGCTGTACGGTTCTTCTCGTATAGCTTGCTGTAGGATATAATTTGTGCTCTCTCTCTATGCTCGACGCCGTGAAACTCTTTGTCGCACTTAGGGTTTTGATTTGTCGATCAACTCTTCCTTCGCGACACAAATTAACACCTGCTGCATGGTTCTTCCGGTACAGCCAGTTGCATGTACGGGAATGTTTTCTGATTTTTAGCTCGTCTTGCTTCAAACTGAAGCTGCAAAAACAGAAACGCAGGGGAGATGGAGAAGGGTGCAAAATAAGAATAGGGTAGGAGGACAATTTAGAAAAGTAAGATGAAATTTTCAATGTGTCAGTCAACTTGGGAAATAAATTCTGAAGATGCGTGACACCCATCAAATGTGCATACGGAGTACTACTTCGTATTATTTTAGAAATAGACATGATGGAAATGTACTTAAGATATTTTCTTTTACTAGCAATGCACATATGCAATAATAACCAAGACATGAAAGAGCAAAAGAAAACCAAATTCTGCTTAAAAATGATTCTGATTCAAAAAGGAAGCACAATTAGGCAATACTACTACATGGTCCCGCAACCGAGAAAATTATGACGAAATGGTAAAAATCAAATTCCAAACTTGGATCTAGAGAGCGTTCAAGTGGTGGTGAGCTCCATGATAGCACTAACAATGTCTCCCTGGTGGGTCTTGAGAGCCTTAACAGCCTTGAACCTGGACACTCCTGCTTGTGTCATAACCAAATCAATGTCTCGAGGTTCAACTCCAGTCTCATCAATCTCTTCTTCTTCCTCCTCGTCCACTTGTGCAGCCACGGTGTTATCTGGCTTAGCCATAATGGAACCCCCCATGTCGCCCGGCATCCTAAACTGCTGAGCAGCCTGTGACTGGAGTTGAGAGCTCAAATCTTCTATCTTTGCCTCCCCAAATATGACATATGTCTCGGAATGTGGGCTTTTGAAGACATCCGGTTTTGAGATGAAGAATAATACCTGTCGCCGTTGTTGTTAAGATGAAGAAGACTCAGCAAACATGTGATTGATTTCAAATGCAAAATATACATTGTGAAATGACCAAAAATAGAACATGATACTCATACTTACATTCTTAGTTCTCTTAATTGTAACTCGGCTAACACCTGGAACAGGTTTCATTCCAAGTTTCAGCATTGCCTTGCGACTCTTCTTCTCACTCCTGCTCTGCTTTGAACTTCCATTGCCACCTGTTAAAACACCAATATAAACCATTCACAAAAAATTGTTAGAAACCATATACTCGTATTTATTTCACATAATCATCATCATCTTAATCCAAACATGTTGGGTTGCTGGCAAATCATCAACATTACCTTAATCCCAACAAGTACATGTTGGTGACATGATATTTAGTGTTAGTTAATTAGCACCATAAAACAATGCACGAAAAACAGTTGATATGTTTTATGTTGTACGTCCTCTCTGCAGCAACATTCATACAACCAACCTAGTAAAATCCCACGAATGGTGTGTCGCAACCTTCATAATATGGAATAATGAGATGAAAGTTTAAAAACAATGGTTATTTACACATGCAAGGAAAATTTCATGAGACAGTGATTGATTGAGAACTGAGATGTTTTTCAAGTGTCATCTTCATTAGGAGATAAATATTGCAAAACCAACAGGTAAGACATGGTATATGACCAGTATATCTATCACAAATCATGTTCAGAAAAACCTCACGGCAGCTAATATAACGGGGCAGTCAAACAAATATAGTCCAAACTGCTCTTCTTTATCACAAAATAACACATTCCATGCATAGTTATCAGAACCAAATAATCAAATACGAAGATGGTAAAGACTAATCTTCAAAGACTTATCAAGGATAAATACAGACAGTCACATATTCTTGAAATTGTGAACTTAAGCACTACACTAAGCAATCCATAGACATCTAAGGTCATGATTTCATGAGATATCTAGTCCTAATCACAGCCATCATTTCTATAGTAAACATCAAAATGGCAATTTTATTGAACACCATACATTGCTGAATCAAAACTAAAATGTTAGGAATTATTTGGATATACATAGAGTGCACCCTGAAATAAGAAATTAGCAAAGAACAAGATGAGAAAGGATAAAGACTAATCTACAAACATCTGAGCAGAACAATATATGAAATATGTAGATAGTGAAAACTAATCTACATGGACACATCCGGAACATTCACATTGTGTGAATGATACAGTCACACACTCACACACTCTTGAAAACATGAACTTGAGCCCACACTAACCAGTATAATATCACAATCATCATTTCACAACTATAACTACTACAGCAAACACTAAACATCAAAATGTTGAGATTATTGAGCACAATACATTGTTGAATCAGATCTAAGATAATTGGAATTAGCCGGATATGCATCTTAATAGGGTAAACAGATTGCACCCTGAAAGAGAGAATTGAAAAAGAAGAACGAGATTAGTCAGAGGTTAAACATGGCGAACAAACCTTGAGCTCCTTCTTCCTTATCATCGTCTTCATCGTCAGAATCGTCGACATCATCATCGTGTTCGTCGTTCTCATTCACATCTTCCACAACTGGCGCATCTTCCTGCTTCACCAAATATCATGCGATTATACGGAGATTATACTGAGCATTTTTCTGAATTCTAGGAATTCGGAAATGAAAAGTTAATCGAAACAAATTCGGAGATAAGGATGAAAAAGAGATGTACATGGAGCTTCTTCTCAACTTCGACTTCTTCGATGATCGGAGCAGGCGCCATCTGTGATTCTTCGCTGTTGTTTGTGGTTTAGACGACGGAGAGAAGATAGCGAAGTGTGGGTAGGGTTTCCAAGGAGAGTTTCCTTATACGCAGCAGTTTTTAAAGTCCCGTTTGGCTGGCAGGATAAAGACTCAGCTGTCGCCAGTCACTGTAGCACAAAAACAAAGGCATACACAAACAATGAATACTATCCATTTGTAAGCAACCATGCTTGGGTTACACAAAAGAATATATCTCAAATACTCTAAATAGATGCACCGATATTTTAACGATTCAAATTAGCATAAAATGCAAATTCAATAAAAAATTGCATTGTCATTTCGCGCCATTGTAAATCATCACACTAATACTACATTAGCACAAAATGTCGGCATGTCTTTGAAGTATAAAGTGGGGTATACTTTTGGAGTACAAATAGATTAAATCATTTGTGTGTTTTGAAGTAGAAATGAGCACAAAGGATTGAGAGAATAAGTTGAGATTAGAGCGGAAAAGATCTGAACCAAATTAGCCTTGAAATGTGGTCCAATCTTAAACATCTAGTCTCATTAGGCTATCGGTGGAGCCTCACCATTGCTCACTCTAAAGCTCCGTTCCGTTCAACTTATTTTTTGTGATCGGATCTGATTTTAATAAGTTCTGATCTGATCTAATTTGATTGGATCTGATCTGATTGAATCTGATTTGATTGGATCTGATCTGATTGAATCTGATTTGATCTGATTGAATCTGATCTGATCTGATTGGATCTGATTAGATCTGGTCTGATCTGATTAGATCTGATCTGATTGCATCTGATCTGGTCTGATCTGATTTGATTAATTATGATTTGATTTAAAATTCAAATCAATAATTTGATTTGACTTTATAATAACGTTTGAAAATTGTAATGATAATTCATATTATAATATAATCAATATTTTGTAATTAATGATTATTTTTTAATAAAATAAAATTAGTTAATTCATATATTAGAATAATCATTCATATTATAATGTAATAATATTTTTTATTTTATGATTATTTTTTGTGAAATTAGAATATTAATTTAATATTTTAATTATTACTTCATATATACATAGAATAAATATTTAATTTATATATACATTAAAAAGTAATTAAATTTAGATAATCAATATATAGAAGAGATAGTAATTACTAAAATATCTCATCCTTATAAAAGATCAAAACTTTAGAAACTCATTACAAGTAGCAATAAAAATATATTTTAAAAGTAGAATTTATTAACATTGTCAATGTATTTTAAAACTAATTTTTCCGACGTCTAATAATTAAGGATTACTTTCTCAGTTTTCTATTTAACCTGTTTCTAAAGTTTATTCTTTTTAATTTTTAAGAACAATAATAACAATAACAATAATGATGATGATGATGATGATGATGATGATAATAATAATAATAATAATAATAATAATAATAATTCTTGATGGGATCTGATTTTAATAAGTTCTGATCTGATCTGGTCTAATCTGATTTTAATAAGAATAAGAAAAAATAAGTTGAACGGAATGGAGCGTAAATCAGTAGCTACTCTGATCACAATTGTAGTATTTCACTTCCACTGCTATGATTACATTTTAATTTTTATTTAATATTTACATATGTCTATTCCAATTACATTCTATCTTATTTTTTATATAAAGAAAATAATTTTTTAAACATATCCTAAATAAAATACTACTAAAAAATTGAAAAAAATATTGAAGCTAAAAAATATATTTCAAGATTTTGCTTAAAAAATACAAACAATAAAAAACCCAAAAAAAATATGATAAAAGAAAATTCACATCCAAGAAAGCAACTCATCGAAAAAAAACTTAACAAAAGATGGAGAAACCAACTAAACAAAAAAAAACTAAAAAAAAAAACAAAACAACAGAAATCAACAAAGTAGAAATTAAAGCAACTCGGCGAAAGGAAAACCGGAGCATTAATTGCTCTGCACTTGCTTCTCTCCGTGTGGGGGGTTTCCCACAACTCCCCCACGTCTGTCTCCTTGGTTGGGAGAGGATGCTCGTCTTCGAGCAAGGGAGCGAGCCTATGATGTTGCTGAAGACTTAGTCCGTCCGCCCGTGATTCGGGTCATCAAATCTTCATATCGGGACGAATAGCCATCATCTAGACGGTCAAACGCTGACACCCGCTGCCTCTTTGGCTTTGGTTCTCCAACCCGTCAAAGATGGAGATGCATTCGAATGAGGATGACTCGTCTCCCCCCCCCCCACGGGAGCCAGCACATCCGTCAAGGGTGCCTTCCCATTGGCCTTACTTGCTTTCTTCTTTTGGGAGTGACAAGTTTTCTTCTTCCTCTTCCGATCCTCGCCGATCCTTCTCCCTTTGCTTCACTAATCCTAGAGCCTCCATAAGACCCTTCCCTCGGGGTGAAGATGGCAGCAACACCAACCTTGAACTGTTCAGAGGTGATCCTAATCCTGTCAATGAGGCATTGGGTTTCATTAGTAGTTACTCGTGGTCAACGACCACCACTGCCTTCCCCTTTTACATTGGGGTTGCTAATAGCGTGGTGAGAATTACTTTGTGTGTGCACCATCTTTGTCTCACTGGAGTTAACCTCAAGCAAAGTTTTTCAAGCTCTCAATGAGAGCACTAATTTGATGGAAATAAACTCCATCGAAGAATTCAACCCAAAAGGTTTAATCAGATTATGTCATAGATGAACAAAGAATGATTCGAAAATAGAGCTTAAGAAAACGAGCATGAAGCAAAAGTATTGTAATTGTATTAATCATGTCTTGTATAATGGCTCTCGCCTCTAGTTATAGGTCTAATGCTAGAGCAATACAATGAAAGTGAAACATATGGAAGGTCCAATCGTCCTATTCATTTTCCGCCATTAATGCTCGACCTGGTAGTCCTGCTCAATCAATAATCTGGTAGAGTCAATCCCGAGAAAGATGGACGATACTTTTCCTTGTGCACGATTGGGCCGAGAACCCATTCTCGACTTTCATGGCCACGAGGCTGCCTGAAGACCTGCTTTATCCCTTACATGTACTTCCCTTTCTCTCGTTGATATTGGGTCAGACCTGGACCACGCAAGCCCAATATCCCACATGTTGAAAATCATGAACATCTCCGCATTATCGAGCTAGTCTTTCGCTTTTTGATTTGATATGAGTGCAAAATTTAAAATTATTTTTGGCCGAATGCGATGTAGCTTACCCATGCGAGTTGGGCGACAATATTTGGACTCAGTGTTGTTAAGTCTTAAAGATGGCAAGATTCTTGATTCTGTTATTCTGTTCCGGAGCATCCAGGTCTGTTATTTTGTTCCGGAGCATCCAGGTCCCGTCCTTAAAATGTCCTAGTTTGTTTGAGACGATAAAACTTTGTTCCAAACTCGTCCCATTCCGATTTAAAATGGAACTGGATCGAGACAAATAAAAAATATCTCTTTTCGTCTTATTGACTCGTGTATTTATGTCTAAACTCAAATACTTATTCACATTACTCTTTCTAATCCAATTTTGTAAGATTTGTAAACTAAAATTTTATTATTTTAATGTTTGCATAAGCTTTTATTGCACTTTTTTTGAGAATTTTTTTCAAAATGTTTTTGTATAAAATTTTTAAATTAGTTTTTAAGGTTTTACAAATTTCTATGTTAACATTTTAGGAAAAATTAAATTAAAACATTTCAAACTGTTTCAATTTGTCTCGGTACCTAAATAAAAGTGTCAAAAAAGAACATGTCCTGTCCCAAATCATTTTGATTTGTTTCTATAAAACGAGATTAGGATCGAGACACTAGAAACTCGGACTTTAATTGTGTATATGGGTTTTTTTAAAGTTATGTATATGGGATTGTCTAATATACCAAAAAAAAAAAATACCAACTCTTTGCATTGGTGTGATTGTAGATAGTTTTTGATTTAAAGGCTTGATTTTCGCTTCCACTATGTAGCGGAGGTACAACACCCCGGGTCGCAGCCTAGAACATTCCCAGTCTCCACTATGTTGCGGAGGTATACCACACCTGTCGCACTCTTGTATCGGCACGTTTTTCTTTAATTGTTCGTAAATTAGCTCTGTAACGACGAAGTTATTGATCTGGGTTGCGCTGAATTTATATGTCATCTTTGATCTGATGCTATTCCCCAAATTTTGGATATGCTTTTTGATTGCGGGCGATATAGGGTTTTTGAATGCCATTTCGAACTATTTGCAGGCACATTTTGCAGGTTTCCATCCGTCGACCACTTGTGAGGCTTCCCTCTCAGGTTGTGATGCAGTCATGTTTCTCGATTTCATTTGATTTTTTGTGTATTAATCAATTTCCTTTGTGTTATATGCTGTTCTAATCTTGTATGCCTAGCTATGAAATGCTTGTGTTTGTCTTGTGTGGAAAGGAAATGAAAGTAGGGCCTTCCACATTTGTATAGGTGAATCACAATTCCAAATTAGAATTTAGAGTGATCATAGGATGGGGTTTCATGGAGTTCCTGCAACTTGGAAGCCATCAAACACTGTTACTTTATGACTTTCTTGGTTCAGAAAAGCAATTTGCGGAATGTTTAATGGTTGTATTAGCATATGGTGCAGACAGCATTGGTAGCAAATATGTTTCTAACTGAATATTATTTTCTATTCATTATGAAATGGAAACTCCAACTGTTATGGTATTACGTCACCATGCTCTCTCCTAACTCTCCGTTGCATCCTATCTTTTTTCAATATTTAGCTGAGGGGAGTATGGGACTAGTTGCAGAGCAAAGCAAGTAAAAAGAGGTTCTAGTGTTTCCTACGAGAGACTGTTCTGCCCTATCAGAATGATTTCAATTGCCAAAGACCTTGTGGTCCAGTGGCATGGTAGTGACTCTCACATATGGGAAGTCACAGATCCGATCCCCAATGGAGTAATAACTCTACGTGCTTAATTAGTTGAGAATGTATGAATAGATACTACATTATAATAGAGTTATTTGTGTTAAAAAAAGAATTATTTCAATTATTTTGTTTAGATCCAAGGAAGCTCTGAAAGATTACAACATGCAATAAATTGACACCAGTCGGGCACTGAATCTGTAATACAATTATGATCTAACATCACCTGCATTTTTTTAGGGCATATACTCATGAGTTGCTTCTTGATCATTTTTTTTGCATATATAGATTCTTTTATACTTCACCTTCTCCTTGTCATGAACCAGTATTTCGAAAATTTCTATATATTTATGCTGATTAACATTTTAAATGAACTTATGCTTGCGGATTTCTTGTTTACATGTTGCTGGTACAACATGAGCAGGTACCTTCATATCTTTCTCTAAGAAGAGAATACTCGGTTCAACCCCAACATAATAGACCTCAAGGATCTGGATCATCTGGGAAGCCTCCTGATTCTGGAAGTCTTTTGCCAAAATTTGCCATTGGGAGTGTTGCATTAAGTGCTGCATTCATTGCAGCTTATCAAACTGGGTATTTGGATAAATATCTAATCAAAGAGCCACATGGAATCCCTGAGTCAACAAATGCTGGTGCCACTGTTGCAGATCCAGAGAATTCAAAAGATTTTAATGACATTAAACATGATAGTGCACATTTAGGAAAATCAATAGCCGAGCATAGTGTGTACGAGTCAAATGCATCAACACGTAGTGTAGAGGAAAGCTCAAATGTGCCTATCCCTAATGTGGCTCATTCTGCCGAAAGCACCAATAGTTATTCCGACCGTTCTCAGGTAGATAGTACAAGCGTAAACCAAGATAATAGCCAGTCTCAGGTTAGCAGTTCCCAAGAATTAACTGATGAAGATGCCAATAATATCCAAGCAAATGACAACATGGGGTCTCCTAGCATCATGTCATCTAACAGTGCAAAAGGTGGTTCTGATCAACCTGAAGATCGGTTTGTCTTCAAAAGCCAAGTTGAGATTCCTGACAATGAATCTCATGAGGCAGTTAAAAGTACTCCAACACTTAAACAAGATGAGAAAGTTCCAATCAAAAGCGAAACAAACTCCACAGCCACACAGGCTGTGAGCATTCATAGCCAGCCTCAGGTACAAGCTGATTTATATTCTCAAAATCAAATGCCAATTGCATATATGAATCGGATATATTATGGATCACTAAATAGTTCAGATTACAGGAGGTTCCTCATGACATAACCACGCAACCTAGTCCACTTGTTGATGAATATTATCTCAGACATAAGGATGAATCTCCCGAAGCTAATCCCTCCGACAAGGTATATGAATATATGATTTGCACTTATTAACATTTCATTTGAAAAAATGCAAAGAATTCAACCCACCTCATCTACGAACATGAATACCAAACCCTAATCTTTGTTCCATTAAGTTAAATTGGTCTATTTTCGTAAAGTAGCAAATTAACTTTAACAAGTATGTGTATTTTTTAGTCTGTCACATTAATCACCTTGTTCATAATGGACTGATTTATTGTTGAGTTTGAAACTGAAGGTTTTTGAAGATCTGAATGGTGCTTACATATCAAAGGATGGGAAATTGGTTCTTGATTTGATACAAGCTATTCATGAAGCCGAGAAAAGGCAGGCAGAGATTGATTCCCGTTTCTTTAATGAACAAAAGAAAATAATGAAGGTTCGGCATTAATCATGATGTACATGAGCTACGCTTAGAACATAGCTGCGTCATTTGAGTTCCTCACTTCTTTTGCTGCATATTTTGAATTTCTAATGAAACTAGGAGAAATACGAAAAGGATCTAAAGGATGCAAGGGTCAGAGAGCTTATGTATGCTGAAAAGGAAGCATTACTTGCTAAGGTTCTTGAACAATCCATGTTCTCTCGTAGTCTTCATCCCATTGTTTTTTCATATATTTCATTTAACTAGTGTGCTGACTTCTACTTTACTTCTATACCGCTGAGATGATTTTTGTTTGTTCTATGTGAAGCAATGAGTCAAGTTTTTTCCGTTTGTCTTTTCAATCCACATGCCAATTTGCAAGTCTCTATCCCCAGATTTCCTTATTTTGAACTAAACCTAGGA
Source organism: Cuscuta campestris (assembly GCA_900332095.2). Taxonomy (NCBI): domain Eukaryota; kingdom Viridiplantae; phylum Streptophyta; class Magnoliopsida; order Solanales; family Convolvulaceae; genus Cuscuta; species Cuscuta campestris. Next base: position 679,664 of record OOIL02000451.1, on the reverse strand, counting down.
GATTTAGAGTCATTTTACACCTTTAAATTATATTGTGTTCCTTTAATCACATTACTGTTCTAAAGTGAAAGTTAACAGTGAGTGTAATGACAGGAGTTAAAGAAAGAAAGAGCTAGGGCAATTTCTGCCCTAAAATCACTTGAAGAAAATTTGGAAGAAAAACATAGAAAGGAGATTGAAGAAAAGGTACCTTTTTGTGCTCAATATGCAATCATTTTGTAGTTTTTGGGACATGTGAGTTTCCTGTTAGTTAGGTAAAGAGTTCTAAATTGAAATTGCTAATATGTGAAACTGCAGGAATCTGATGCTGAACTGAATCTTAAGAAAATACAAGAGTTGTCAAAAGTAGAAGTGGCAACAGCTATTGCAAGTGAGAAAGCATCCCAAATTGAAAAGATGGCAGAAGCAAATCTCCATGTATGTCTTCTACTTGCACTATGTTACTACGCAGGAGCTCTTATATAGTGCCAATGTTAAATAAAAAAATTCCTGTAGTAAATATGATTCCCATTTTATGGTATGATGACCTTCAAGGTTATGGGGGAAATATAGTAGCTTGAGATTAGAGGTCCTCACTAAATTAAGGGCACAGTTGGTTTGAATTATTTGATATGCAGATTTTAGAAATAGGTGTTTTTGAGTGAGGTGATTCTGGCTCTGAGAATGTAGAATGAGATTGGTTATGTATTTGGTTGGTCATTTAAAATTTAATTTTGTAAGGTTAGTTGAATAGAATCTTCTCATTCTTTTGAGGAGTATATAGCCGACTCTTAAGAATCAGATTTTTGTGGCAGACAGATATCTGATTTTTTTCAGAATCTAAAACAAATGCAACACTTGCCTAATTTTGGGATGAAAATTGACAGTACTAACAGAATCTGATTCTCAGAATTAGAATTGATGGAATCTGATTTACATAATTTGAACCAAATCACTCCTAATTTTACAGTTTTGTAAACACCCACTTTTCCAACCCCCTTCAACAGTTCCACCATGGCTTCAATCAGAAATACTATTATTGCTTCTATTAGAATATCCATTTCTTTTCTCTTACCACTATATATCTATTTATATGTAGTACTATTTATTAAAATATGTAATACACCTTTGAAATTCTGGTGTTTAAATACTAAACATCACTTATACGATTATACCCATCACAAAATCATCTATTAAACTTCTAAAAGTAAATGGATGTAATGGATTACTCAGGTGGGATATTATGCCAGAAATTATTTCTCTATTTTTTAGAATACAAAAAAACAAGCCCAATCAACTCAGTTCGGGTTTCGGGGGGTCCAATATATGAACCAAGGATGGTAGTCAATCTATGGAAAGATAAAAGATAACAATATATAGATTATAGAACAAATAATGTTGGACAATATAAACTCAAAAGTGAAAAAATATTTTTGTATGAAAAGTATGAAATCAGTTAAATCACTGTTGAAGCCTAAAATGAAACAAATTTAAAAGAAAATCACTACCAGTAGGCAGCAGGTAACCATCACCCATAGCATACTCTGTTTCGCCTATTATTAGCCTATTACAGTATAACCTGTACTCCTAATATATAGTTAAAAATCTTAAAGTAAAACCTGGGCAAAAATTCTTGAGTAGAGACCCAGACCAGTACGAAGGGAGAAGGCGAGAAGCAAAGCTTGAAGAGGAGTGTGATAACTGCAAGTATTTGTGGGTATTTGTGCGGGAGAAGGAGCCTATATATTAAAGCAAACAATCGTCTGGAAAAGTTGCTTAAAAATCGAAGCGACACAAAAAGCTTTTCAAATTTCCGCAGTGGATGCGTTTCAATTTCGATCAACGATCTCAATCGATTGTGCGATTGTATGATCTAGATCGGCGATGGTGTTGATTCAAATGAATTTTGCGATTTTGATCGCGAGTCGGATCGGAAATTGTCTGGCGATCTCCTGAATTGTACAATCGTACGATCTGGATCGCGATTTTGACTACCATAAAAAACAATATTTTTACACTACATTATTTTACTTGATTTGAGCTAACAATGTTTTCAAAAAATGTCTTTCATATATGTGTGTACAAATTCAACATAAAATAGGTTTTTTTTATTTATAAATTCTATAAATGGTTGATGAACATGTCTTTCAGTTTCAAATTGGAAAATGGAAACTGAAGAATGAAATCTGGAAAAGTATGGAAACCATTAAATTAAGTAAACATGCATAAATGTTGCAGGTTGCTGTGTTTTTTTTTGTACCACAACTATATGCGTGGGCACACACAAACATTGCACTTACATACACATCTATGTTATATAGCATTTCATTTCCAATATGTTATGCAAACAATTTTCTACTTCCTCTGTTTTTGAGGAATAGGTCCCACACTGATCCTAGTGCTGATTTATCTTGTGAATATTAGCAAAGAAGAATATTTGGAAAGTGTAGTAACATACTAACAAATGCATTATAACTTGAAATGTCTGGGAAGATTGACATTGATCTACTAAAGTTGGCTAAATGCATAATTTAACTTTACCCATTAACCATTTAAACCAGGGATGAAAGACATGTTTGATTCAACCAAGAATTCAATGCTTTTAATTTTGGACCAGATGCCATAGCTTACTTTAGTAGCATGTGAGTTCATTTTCTTACAGTAATCTGAAGTTGTTCATGACAAAATTGTTGTTCAGAAAACAAGATAAAATTCAAAGGGTATACGGAAAAGGTGAAAGCAGAATTGTTCTTTTATTGCTTGTTTAATCCAAAATAAAATTTAATTGCAGCGTTTGTTATTCCTTCAGTTCTGTTACATCTGGAATGATATTTACTCAGACTGCTTATTCTTTGCAGATAGATGCCTTGTGCATGGCTTTTTATGCACGCTCCCAAGAAGCTAGGCAGACTCATTCTGTTCACAAGCTTGCTTTGGTAAAAAGAAAAAGCCTTCTTATCTTATAATGTTTTTGTTTTATTAAAACAAGATTCATGTATTCAACGATCTAATTGTTCTTATCCAAGGAGAAGGTCCTCTTTTTAACCATTTCATATCTTTTAAAACTCAGCCCATCAAAGTAATGTTAAAGTTATACGATTGGAACATATTTCAAATATTGCAAAACTCATCTTCTGTAGTACAGAGTACTTTACATTCATCTTCCACTTGCACTGCAGATGTAGTCATGTTAGTTTGAATTTGATCTTTTACTGTTGCCTCAGGATATGGGCTGACTGCCACTATATGCTTTAATTACAGTTGCAACTTCGACTCATCTACTTGTCTCACCTAGTTCACAAATCACAAGCAAGATTCCCAAAAACACGCTTAAATTATTATTATTTTTGCATTGATGCGTACTGTAGCTGAATATTACTAGGTTATGAACTCCTAAAAAATCAGCTAGTTTGAGATTAATAGAATTCCAAGGCACATGTTTGTCTATTTTGTTCATCAGGTTTAGTCAGTAGACTATACTACAATTGTTCTTGCAGGGGGTACTTTCATTGGAAGATGCCCTGTCCAAAGGGCTACCAATTCAGAATGAAATAGAAGCTCTCCACCCTTATCTTGAATGGATTGATAAAGATTCTCTTCTAAAGTTGGCTTTCTCATCTCTTCCTGAAGAAACACTGAAGCATGGCGCAGATACATTATGGCAACTGAATCACAAGGCAAGACATGTTTGACTGTGATTATGCCGTTGGTAGTTTCAGCCTGTTTCTTGCATACCTTCTTTTCAGCCTTAACCTTCTGTTTTATTGTCCTAAAAGTCCGAGAACAATGTGGGGTTTAATTGGGTTACCGCTAAATAAGATAGGTTCTTTAGATTAGCTCATAAACAAATCCGGAGGGATCAGCACTGCAGTATCAAGTTGTGCTTCCTGGAAACTAAAGGACAGACCTCCATATAGGCAGTGAGAATGAGATTCCTGTTAAGAGGGGTGAATGCATGTGTGTGTGTGTGTGTGTGTGAAGCAAATATATAAGTAAATGTTTGGATGACATTTATAATAAGTTACCTATGGGTGGGTATATTTAATGACCTGCTTTATTTGCAGTTTGATGATTTGAAAGGATCGATTCGACACTTCAGTCTGATTCCACCGGGGGGTGGTGGGATTTTGACACATTTTTTGGCTCAGGTTGCGTCTTGGTTAAAGGTGTGTGCTTGCATTGTAGTAGATACCACTAATTACCCAGTTTAGTTCCCTGCACAAATCTTTATCTTTGCTTCTGATTTTGTGTGCTTGAGTACAGGTCCATGAGGTTGACCGATCAGGCGATGGTATCGAATCTCTCATGAACAAAGTGGAGACCCTTTTGGCGGAGGAGAAACTAATTGAAGCTGCAGATGAACTGGAGAAGGGCGTGAAGGGCACCGAAGCTGCAAAAGTTGTTGATGAATGGGTCAGGCGCACTCGTAACAGAGCCATTGCCCGTCAAGCACTAACCCTTTTGCAAGCCTATGCTTCTACTATATCAGTCTGAACTGAAGAACCTCATGATGACTTCCTCATATGGTTTCTTTGGAGAAAATCCGGGCTTTCAATAATTACAATATACGGGTATTTTGCAAGTGATTGCAACCTTTATTCTATCGTTGTGATCCCACCACATATCCATGCATATCTATTTCTTGTATGTCAGGTTCAATTAGAGTGGTGTTCTTGAATTTCATGTATCGAACTAAAACAATATCGATATGGAAAATGCTATGTGTACCCCGGTTTTGTACCCCAGGGGTACACCATATAAAAGGCCAACCCCCACCCCCATATCCCTCTCACCCACCTAGTCTCTCTCTCTTTGTCTCTTTATTCCGATCAATTGCACCAAGCAACCCTCTTCTTCGCCGGTCAACGATTCTGCTCCCCTTTTCCGCCTCACTCCCGTAGTCCAAAAGCTCCAGCCTTCATCGCCTTTCTCATCCTCGCATCTGCCTTGTTCATCTTCCTCGGTACCGGCTTCCTTCGTCTTCATCTTCCTTTTTCCTCTGCGACGTCACCCTCCACTCCAAATCCCCGCTGACGGCCTTCTAATTCACACTTCCGCTCCGGTAAATCAAATTTCTATTTGGTTTTTGACATAAATCAAATTTGATTTTGTTCATTGCTAAATCTGATTTTGTTCATTGTTGGAGGAAATTTTGATTTTCCAATCCGATTTAGACAAAAATCAAATTTGAATTTTTGTTCACAGATCTGATTTTATTGCTGCACTTTCCCAATTTTAGTTTTGTGTTGCAGCTTTAGGTAGCTATTACTTGCGAGTATTTAAAAAATTTGTCAACTCTCTAATAGTTGTGAGGTAATTTGTCACTAGTGCACAGTTTGTAAACTTTATGTGTAGAATGTTTTCAGATTTCTTAGTAGAAGAATATAATGTTAGCTTAAATGCAAGGAGACTGAAACCAATTTTTAGAATAGTCACAATAGCTTAATAATTAGTTTTGAACAAATTTGGCTTTCTTAAGAAATAAAATTTCTACCCATTAGTTTTAAAATCTCATTCTTTCATGCCAAAATTACACAATGAATCATGTGAGAATGCAGTTGGCAGCGAATGATATTGGACTTGCAGTATCAACCTATAGTTTGACTATATCAAATCCTTCTCAAAGTTTGGTTAGAAGGTACTGGCAATATAAGCTAAATCATATTTACTCGTTATAGAGTATATTTCATCTATGTATGTTGAATGGTTTGTGACAAGAGGTCTAGATTCTTTATCTACACTCTCACAGACATACTATGTTTGTAAAGAAAATCTTACAGACACGTAATGTCTATAACACATTTAACTGACACTAGTATGACCTATCAAATTTGCAATCCCTGCAAAAGTTCACCAATATCACTCAAGCTTACTCATCTCATTCCGAATTGGTGCAATAATTGAATATGTTCATTTGATTCCAATAGCTTTTAAAACGTGTTCCAAACAAAGTGACATTTCTTAATTGTTTGTTTGTTAAGTTTCAGAGTTGGACTTGTATACCCTTGTGGTTGCTTTTGATGTAGAAGATTGGAAGTTAGAAGATTGTAGGTAGTTGTATTTGGATTTCTATTATTTTAAGAACCTCATTTGGATTTCAGAACGGGCGATTGGCCTTGGCACTTGGGAATTTAATTAAATTTTTTTTTAATTTAAAACATACTGTAATGGTGGAAGATTTTGTACGCTGCATTTGCAATGTTGGTTGTAGAATTGTTTTCCTTTTATTGGAATTTGTTTTCACTGGATGATATTTCAACTTATTTTAACTTAGTGTGCATTTGGTAGCCTAGAAAATAACTTGGGTTTAAGCATTTTGATTTGTTTTACTTTTATTCTTATATCATTGGTAACGTAGCTTGTAGAGGATTGGGTGTTTGTATTTTTTGAGGGGCTTTGGTTTGGTTCACTCCTCTCCTCTTGTATCATTTGATAAAAAGTATTTTTGGTGTATTAATCTCTTTGAACACAGTATTTATGATTAAGCATTCACAAGCAATACATGTCTATGAATTCTATGTCTAATTCAATAATGGTTTGTGAGAAGAGATCTAGGTATTTTATCTTCTCTACGTTTGTGGAAGAAGTCTCAGCTCATAGATATAGTGCATCTGTGAAAAAAGAATTACAAACACACAATAGCTGTGGTATAGCTTGTAATTTGATGCTATTTAATTTGTTTTGTACTAAATTTATCAAAATAACTCACTAACAATAATATTTCACAATTTTTTAACAAAATTGCAAATTAGAAATATTCATTGCTCAAACACCAAACGTCTATAATTACTTAAGACCAGACATATAGTGGTTGTAAATTGTATGAAAATTGCATCCGTCATATTCGTCCAATATAACAAGAATGTTTCACAAATTTTTCTATATTTAAAAAACTAAAAACTACAATTCGAAGTATTTGATCGTACAAATGCATTAAACTTTAACAACCCTATCACAAACATAGTTTGTATGTGAAAATAATATTACAAACACATAATGTCTGTGACGTACTTATGCAGCTCACAAACATTAGTGTCTGTGAGTTTGTAATCACAAACATTATGTGTCTGTGATTAGGGCTGTGCAATATTCGGTCCAAACCTGGACCGACCCGAAGACCGGCCAAAACCGGACCGTACCGGTTCGGACCGGTCCTAATTCGGTCCGGTCTCCGGTCCATTAATTTTCCATATCCGGGTTCCGGTCCGGTCCGGTCCAAACCCGGTGAGACCGGTGGACCGACCGGTGGACCGGTTATATGGGCTTTTATTTTACTATTTTAGACTTTTAGTATGTGGGCTTAAGTACCATACATTACCTCTGGAATCCACCTTAATACACAAGTAACACAACCCTATCCAATAAGCAGTAGCTAGTAGCAAATCCACATACCACTCTCTTCTCGCCGACAAAAAAATATCAAAGGACAAATACTTCGTCAACTGCGATTCCGCCGAATACTCCGACAAGCCACTGCAAAACTTCTCCCCTAGTGCAATTCGATTCCCCCAGTGCAATGCTAATTCGATTCCGCCGAATACTCCGACAAATTTGTATTGACTATTGATTATGGGATTTTTTTGGAGGATTGGAGTATGTTGTTTGGAGCATTGGAGTAATGGAGTATTTTGTTTTTCTCAATTCTATTAATTTTCAAAGAAATTGCCATTCTCCCCCAGTGCAAATCTTCAAAGTTTCAATTAATTGGCATATTTCCCTTATTCGGGCTGGTCCGGACCGGTCCAGTTTTTTCGGTCCGGTCCCGGTCCGGTCTTATACTTTGTCGGTCCGGTCTACGATCCATTACTTTGTAAATGCCTAATTACAAACAATAACTAAATTTCTCAATTAACGATATTAACTACATGTACAAGTGAATCCCATAGATGTGTTTGTTGTAATGTATTGATAGTTTTGATTTAAATGTGTTATTAGCTTCACAATGTATTGCCAACTTCATACATTTGTGACCAAACACACTGAATACGTCAAATATGACAAATCATTCGGTTAGAAGAACAATTCACGACTTTTTGAACAAAAAAATCAAATTATAGTTTGGACTTTGGAACGCTTTGATCACATAGACATTATATGTTTGAAATTATTTAAATTCTTTTTGTGTACCATGTATGAAAATTACACACATCAAATATGTGAAAGAATCAATAAATAATACTCCTTCCATCCCAAAAAGTCATTCACTATTTCATACCTAATCTATCACATCATACCTATCAAACTTGCACCTATCAAATATACCAAATAATATAGTAGTAAGAGTTCTTCACAAATTCTTCTTATATTGTGAGATTAAAATAAATATGGATAAAGTCATGTTTGGTCGCATAGACAATAAGCGTCTGTAATTCATTAGAAATAGATGTTTATTGTCTCTTTAACCCGTGTAAAAATTAAATGCATCAAGTATACCACATAATGGAGCATAAAGAATATTTCATTATTTTCTCCAGATTATAAAAAAAGCTTTAATTATCACTTTCTACTTAAATAGACATTCAATATCTGAAAGTCTTGATACAACAAGAACATTCTATAAATTTCTTAGTGTTTATAAAAAGAGAAAAACACTCCAATCAGCACTCATTAGTTAAACACACACCAAAGTTCTATAATTGTTCCAACAAAAACATTTACTGAATGTGTACTCTAGATGAAGATTACACCACGATCTCTGCCAAAATCTACAGCTCCGGCTACGTTGTTGAAGACAAAAAATTGTGGTGGCGATCTGGGAGGAAAGGGCAATTACGAGGAAGCCAGTGGCGGCGAAGAAATTGAATGTGTGCTTCGTCGCCTTTCTCCGATCCAAATCTCGCTTTTGTTCTCCATGTATTTAATGTATGAAAATTACACTTGTCAAATATACCAAATAATACAATAATAAGAATATTTCAAGATTTTTTCTTATATTGTAAAAATAAACTAAGTACGGAGTATGTTTTGGTCACATAGACAACAAGCGTCTGTAATTCATCGTAAACAGAAACTTATTGTTTATAAAACCTAAATACAAATTTACATCTATCAAATATACCAAATAATGTTATCATAAAGAATGTTTCACAATTTTCTCTAGATTGTAAAAAAGAAAAAAATTATAACTACCACTGTTTAGTTACACAAACACTAAATATCTGTAATTCTTGATACACGGACATTTATTATTTGTGTAATTCAGATGAAAATTTCACCCTTCAAATCTACGAAATAGTAATGTACCAAGAACATTTCAGAAATTTTCTTATGCTTAAAAAAGAAATGAAAATTTAAAATCAATACTGTTTAGTCACACAAACATCAAAAGTCTTTATTTTCTTAAACACAGACATTCATTATTTATTCTCTTCCTCAACTATTCAAAATTAGCACAACCTTGTTCAATTTTTTTATTTAATGGATCCTCAAACACTTTTAAAAAACACAAATATTACAAAATAGCAAATATTTAATATCTTTGCAACTTCATTGTAAAAGTTCTATAAGAAAGTTTCTCACAGACAGTTAGACACCATATACCTGTGTGGTTCTGAAAATGATGAAATATCATTATTTCAAAAAAATATAAAATCAGACTCCAAGAAGTCACAAATAAACATCTAAGACCAACAATAATCATAGTAAGAAGTTTTTACACGGATTTGATCTGAACAAATCAAAAGATTGAGGTGTTGATGGTGACGGGGAAGGAGCAGACGGCGACGGAGTTGATACATCGGCGATGGGTAAGGAGGTGGTGGCAACCACAGGGAAGAGACCGCCGGAGGAGTAGTTGATGCAGCACCGGGAAATCGATGTTTTTGGTTGAAGAAGAGAGAGACGGTGGCTTCTCAATTCTCATCTTATCCTAGTCTATTTTGTGGTGGAAAAGGAAAAAAGGAGGGGAGGGGGGGGGGGAGTATATGGGGTACAAGCTGGGGTACACATGCGGTGTACCCCTAGCATATCCGTATCGATATACTTGGGAAGATTTTCTTTTTGGTTAGTGGCTGTTTTGGTTTTCTTTGTCCCTTTCAAAAGAGTGCTTCTTTGGTACACTTTCGATGCATATCATTTTTGTAGATCTCACACGAAAAATCTTTTTTTTTCATTTTAAAAAAGTGTTAACTTAAATAGTAAAAAATCCTTATTTTGCACATATGTAGGTCCATAGTAGATCTTAAGTCCACCATAAAATGTGCCCTTCCAAAAAAAGAAGGAAAATCTCTTTGCTCCAAAATCATTTAGACCTTGTGTGGAGATAATATTCGGAAAAAATACTAAAGTAGGAGTAAAATATTGAAAATATATTAATGTATAAGTATGAGTTTCATTTTTTATTTTCGAAATAAAAATTAAAATGGACTTAGATTATTAATCATGACCATGTATATTACATACGAAAGATTATGATAAAATGTTTATGTAGAATGTCATATTACCATAGCGTAAATTTCTATTTAGAGAATAAACTTATGGAACTCCTATTTTGATATTTTCGTTATGTTTTACTCCTATTTAAGATGATTTCGTATAATGTTTTGGGAAAAAAAGATTAAAGTAAGAGTAAAATATTAGAAAATACATCAAAATAACAGTTTCATGTTTTATTCTTAAAATAGAAGTTAAAATACGTATATAATGCAATCATGCCAATATATAATATCAAAAGGTATTGTGAAGTGTTCATATACAGTACCATATTATAACATTGTAAACTTATATTTTGAAGATAAGAACATGGAACACTGATTTTAATACTTTAATTTATAGTTTACTTTTAGGCTGGTTTCTTCAAAGTTTTCAATTAGGTCATCTCTAGTGGGATGCCCAAAGGAGATGCTCAAAGGAGAGAGATGAAGATATTTATGGGTGTCACTATTGGAGATAGATGTCTAGAATAGATGTTCAAGGAAGAAAGAGATTGAGAGATGCTAGCATTCAAAATCATGTGTGCATTCTTTTTTTGTTGTTGTAAAATAAGTCTTTTTTAATGATACACCTTTTTTTCAATGTTTTTTTCTTTTTATTTTTGTTTACGTGTAGTGGTGCTACAATTCTATACCATTATTGTGTCTTCTTCTTTTTCCAGAAAAAAATCTTTACCATTTTTTTAAACAAACCCTTTTTTCAAGTTTTTTTCTTTTCATTTTTTAACTTGTAGTGATACCATGAGAAGTCTGTTTGAAGTAATGTTCATTTGATTGAGTATGATCTGCACAAAATAAATAAATAGATAAATAAATAAATAAATGCTCCATAAAAATGACATCCTATTTTATTTTTAGTAATACCACAGTGTCTTTAATTTTTTAACCAAAACTTTTTAACAATAAAAAAAGTCATTAATACGGAGTAATATTTTTAATTATTTATATTATTTTTTTAAAAATCAGTTTAGTTAATACGAAGTAATTTATTATTCCATATATAACACTCGTATACATAATATAAAAATTTATAATTAAAAATAATAATATTAAAATTATATTTGTATGTGAGCAAGATCCACCCAAAGCATATCAGCAAGATGCACTACAAAATTTCGTTGAATCTGCGACGGAAAAAATCTGTCGCAAACACTCTAGTTCGGTCGCAGATCAACAAATTGCGACAAGCTTGCGATTGTCGCATTTTCTACATTTGCGACGGAATTATGGTACTGTCGCAGTTTTGCGACGGATCATTAAATCCGCGACGGAATTACTAGATCCATAGTTTGCGACGGATCATTAAAAGATCTAGATGTTCAAAGAGATATTGCAATAATATTTTTAAAATAGAACCCACATTTGAGCATCTAATGAGAGGTGCTATCACTATGGATGCTCTTAGTGTTTTCAATAATTAGTGTTAAGTGTTTAGGATATTTCTTTCATAATTGAGCCTTGATGTCCTCTGACAACTCACTAGCCATCTCCATGTGAGAGATCGTGGTGCGAAGAGACGATTCAATGGTTTTTTGGATCCACGAAACTATCAAAGAGTTATTTGGAATTGTCCACTAATCTTCAAGATCACGGGAATTTTCCGGTGGTTATGGAATTGAGCCATCCACAAAACAAAACTTTTTACGAGCACGAAGAGTGGTACGAATAGCTCGTGCCCACTCTTCATAATTTTCTCCTTTCAACATAACTTGTGTTATGATTAATCCAGGGTTGTCTTTTGCATGCAAATTGTACGGAGAAATAGTACGACGTTGCGGGACGTCATCAACCACTTTCTTGGGAGTTTCTTGTTTCTCTGCCGGCATACTAGACCACTGCAACTCTCCTTGCGATTCCTCGGCGGAAGTTGATTCTGGCGATCGACCGAAAAAAATGGAACCCTATGGCTCCAATACCATGTTATGTTTTGGGAATGTTGTTAAGAATATTTTCATATGTTTCTCTATGTATCAATATACAATATCGGTCCAATATATATGACTGTACAAAGCTACCACTACCAATTACAATTCTACCTTAAATAAATAACCATTTAATTATAGCAATAAAACCCCCTAAATATGCTCCATCCGTGGGTGTATGGCTCTCCATAACTGTCCATAAATCATGGCACAATAACAGCCATATTAAAGGAAACATTGTTATTACATTATTTCCTTAACAGGTACTTTAAGAACACGAGTATGCCAAGGCAAGTACTTTGAAAAAAAAAGGAAAGAGTTTATAACACAGCCCGTGCAGTGCTTGAAATAATTAAACATTACAAAACCATGGATAATATGTAGTGTTCGTCACTTCGTCCATTTAATTTATAGGTAGAAATCAAGATATAGGGTGGAATAGCTAGTAGAGTGTATTTATGTGGCTCATGCAAGCTTGCTCAGTTCTTGAAGAGTTCCAAGCAGTGTTGTGTATCAAGAGACTCGCTCCAGAACTTCCGGTAGTACTCCGGATAAGTGAAGCTCCGGTACACCGGTGATAGACCATTGCCGGTGAGCGGTTCTGGGGCACTAATGATGGCTTCTTCGCCCGGACAGAGGAAAGAAGCCACAGAAACTCTTGGTTTATCTGTGTTCACTATAGCCCTATGCCACACACTCTTGTACTTCCCATTGCTCAGTGCCTGCATGTTAAAAACATCTTAATTACTCCTTCCGTTCTAAAAAGATTTACACCTTTCAAAAAAAATTGCGTCCCACAATCTCCTACCCATTTCTATTAAAAAACCACTTTGACCCCTTACTTTTTCAAACCCTACCTATCACATCATACCTTTTCCCTAATAATCTACACATCACATCCTACTTTTACCCATCACATCAAGGATATTTTTGGAAAGTCAACACAAAATTATCCCTCCCTTAACTTCAACTTTAGTCAAAACGTGTAAATCTTCTTGGGACGGAGGTAGTATAAGTTAGGCTACCTACTAATTATTTACTCCCTCCGTCCCCCATAGATCTTCCTATTAGCCCTTTTTATTTGTCCTCACATAGATCTTCTCATTACCTTTGGAGAAAAAAATAAGGAAAGTGTAATTTTAGTTGACTTTCCAATTTTGCCACTGATGTGATGGGTAAAAGTAAGATGTGATAGTTTAGTTATTAGTGAAAAAGTATGATGTGATAGGTAGGGTATGAAAAAGTAGAGGTAAAAGTGGGTTTTTAATAGAAAAAAGAAGTATTTTAAGAAAAACAAAAAAAAATGAAATAGGAAGGGTTTTAAGAAACGGAGGGAGTATATATTATAGGCTCAACAGTAGCCGATCATGGTTAGGTTAGTACCTGTAGTTGATCGCCGATGTTGACAACGAAGGCACCGGGGTAGGGCTTGACGGCCAGCCACTTTCCATCCTTGAGGACCTGAAGTCCGACGACTTGAGAGTCTTGGAGAAGAATGGTGAGGGTGTTCGGGTCGGTGTGAGCGGGTAACCCATAGGTCAGTTCGGGTTCGGGGCACGGCGGGTAGTAGTTGATCGCCATATGTTGACCTTGCTCGCCCAACATGTTCTTGATGCATTTTGGGTCCAGGCCTAAACTCTCAGATATGGCCTCCTCTATTTTCAATCCCACTTGTCGAACTTCCGTTACATACTTCTTCACAACCTCCCTTTATATATAAACAAAACAGCAATATATACTTTTTTCTATACTTTAATTGGAAAATAATTTTCTAAAATTTTACAATTATTTGAAAATGCATTGGGAGAGGACACCATTATGTGTAAGTTATTTTTAATTTGAACATTAATTATTTTTCTAATTTGATCTAATTGTTTTTAATCTGATGGTGTCATCTGATAAGAGAAACCTGACTAAAATAATGAATCTAATTGATTACCTCGCCTATTTTAGTTCAAAATCTTTTTAATAAGCTTAAGATTTTATTTTTTGGTGATTCAAAAATAAATTTCATATTACACATTAGTACACACTAAAATTAAATTCTGAAAATTTTTTTACAAGATAAATTTAATATTATAAAATTAAATTTATTTAAATAATCTAGCTAGCCAACCGGGAAGTGAAAAGTGGAGTGTATATTAATAATATCCGTAATATGTACTTTCTGCCCTGATTTAAGTTATATGTTTAATATTTACAAGTTCAAACTTTAATCACTTTCTCTACCCATTTGATAAAATTTTGTAATCATGTCACATCTTTTTTCGTAAAACTTTTGATGTACTCTCTCCGTTCCAAAAAACGCGATCCTTTCAATTCCCTTACTTTTTTACTTGTTCTAAAGTCCTTCTCATTTCTATTAAATACTCCGTAATTAATTTTACCCCTATTAATTCTAAACCTATCCCTATCACATCATACCTTTTTATTAATAAAATACACATTACACCCTACTTTTATTCTACTTTTAGCCATCATATCTAGGATATTTTTGGAATGTCAACACAAATAATTCTCTCTTAAATTATCTAAAAGTCAAAATGGAAACATCTTTTTGGATGGGAAGAGGTAATAGTTTTTAAATATGGAGTATTTAAATTTTATTTTTTTAATTCTTGCACAAATTTTCTAATAAAATGAATTGAAAATAATTTTGACAAAATCTCGTAAACAACAATGAGTGATTTTAATTGGGACATAGAGAATATAGTATAGTATACCTGAAAGAAGAGGGGTTAGAAGGCCATTGAGGGGCATATTTGTCAAGGGGAAAACAGTGAAGCCTGAGATAGTCTCTCCAGTTGTGAACAGTCTCTTTTTGTATATTAAAGCTGGTGGAAAGCCTCATGGTCTTGGTGGGGTCGTCAGAGTAAAGCTTCATCTTCTCTTCCACCGCCATATTGAAGAACTCGTGCGATACCTCTAACATTTCTTCCACCACTCTTCTCGGAACTCCGTGGTTTATCACCTGTATTATATTTCTCCCATGGATCCACACCGAGTTTTAATAATTGAAGAATGAGTGAATGTATACATATAATTTATGTCTATATTCATTCATTTTTAATACGGAGTATATTACAAAATAGAATATTATTAATAAATTCCTTTCTTTATTTCTCTATTTTCTTATTGTATTTATTCATTTTCTTATTTCAATTAGACCTCTCTCATTTAATCCCAACAAATAGAGATGTATCTTTGAATATTCAATAAGATCATTTATTATCAAATTGTATCATGGTATCAGAGCAAAGGTCTCCCAAACCCTAATTCGTTTTTTTTTTACCGTGTTTTACCATCGGTTCCTCTATAGCCGACAATTGACCACCGGTCTTCATGGTGTCGCCGCCCGATCCTTTGGCTGCTCTACCTTCTAGAGTAAAGCTTTTAATTACTTCGCAGTCTCCATAATTTGATTCTTGAAAAACGCCCATGTGCGAACTATGCTGCGTGGTCGCTAAATGTTAAAACCGCGCTCGAAGCAAATCTTCTTCTTAGTTGGATTGATGGATCCAAGAAAGTTCCATCTAAAAATATTCTCAAAGATGGAGTTAATTCCCAATCTTGATTTTGCCTCTTGGACAATCGTTGATACTCAGATCTGGGCCTATCTTCTCCCCGTTATCCGTCCTACCATCCATAAACATGTTCGTGACTTCATTACTTTTGCCGCATCATGAGAAGCATTAGTAACAAGGTAGAATTCTATTTCCACTACTCATATTTATCAACCTCGCAATAAGCTACATACTCTTTGGAAAGGTACCAAATCTATGTCTGAATACATTGATGAAGTCGTAACAATCCTTGCTGATCTTGATGCTTTACGTGAACATATTCCTCAATGAGATGTTGTCAATGTTGTTATCCGTGGTCTCCCTACCGAATAATCTTCATTCAAACAAAATCTCTGTCTGTAAAATAGGAACATCACTCTCAATCAACTTTCTGGATGGTTTACTTTAGAGGAAATTAATATTGAGATGGAGCAAAAACGGAATCAGGTTGATTCTTCCTCTAGAGGACCGCTTAATGCCCTGCTTGCTTTAGACAGTCGAGGTCGCGGTTGAGGAGGCTACCATGGTCAACAATCCACAGGTCGCAGATACAGCAGCTCTCGTGGCTGTAGACACAACGACCGGCTGCTCTCCGGAAACGTTTGACCGTCACGGGATCTTCCTACATGTCAGATTTGACAAATACAGACATACGCCCATAGCATGCTGGTATCGTTTTGATGACTCTTATACTACGAGCTCGTCTACTAGTGCACCTCGTGCGACGCATGCATCTACAAACAATCAATTTGGAGATTGGTATCTAGATACTGGTGCCAACACTCGTGTTACGTCTAATTATTCACAGCTTCAATCTCCTCATCCATATACTAGTACTAACACTCTTACTCTAGGTAATGGTCAATCCTTACCCATCACACACACCGGCTCGAGCTTTGTCCATATATTAAATGGTAAATACCAACTCTTCTCCCTTCATTATGTCCCCACCATTACATCAATTTGTTATTTGTCCATCATTTTACCAAAGATAACAACTGCACCCTTGTTTTTATTGCCAATGAATTTTTGATGGTGGACAACACTACCAACCAAGTGCGGTACAAGGGCCTCTATGAGCATGGCCTATATACCCTTCCTTTAAAACCATCATCCGTTGTGTGTCAAGCTATTTACGCGTCTACCTGGCATTGTAGACTTAGTCATCGGGCTCCAACAATCGCCAAATCTATTTTGTCCTCCCTAAGTTATCAATTTTCAACACCGTTACATTGTGAATTATGTTTTGTCTCTAAGTCATATTGTCTACCTTTTGAGTTGTCTGAACATAAGGCCATGGCGTCATTTCATTTAATACATTCTGATGTTTGGAGTCCAACCTCTATTACTTCTCTTAGTGGTTTTCATTATTATATCTCTTTTATTGATGATTTTAGCAAATATTCTCATAGATTTATCCTTTGAAACAAAAGTAAGAAGCTTACTCTATTTTTGTTAGTTTTGAAAACATGATTAAAACTCATTTCAATTCTAACATTAAAATTTTTCGAAGTGACAAGAGGAAAGCATTTGCGAACACTGCTTTTGGGCTATTTCTTTAATATTTAGAAATTCTTCATCACACTTCTTATCCTTATACTCCCGAGTAGAATGGATTTGCTGAACGAAAACATCGTCATCTTATTGAAACAGTTGTTTCTCTTCTTTACGACTCTGCTCTTCCAACTACCTTCTGGGTAAAGGCACCTGCTACCGCTAATTATCTAATTAGTCGTATGCCTACAAAAAATCTTTCTACCCAATCTCCCTTTGAGGTTCTCTATCATCATCCTCCTACCTATACTCACCTTCGTCCTTTTGGTTATCTGGTCTATCCATGGCTTAGGCCTCACACCCAGCACAAACTTTAGCCCCGCTTTACTCCGTGTGACTTCATGGGATATCATCCCACCATTAAAGGGTATACATATTATGATCCTGTATCTAAAAAAATGTATGTCTCTCATTATGTTCAGTTTGTCGAGGATCAGTTTCTATATTCTAGGTTATCGTCTCTTTAGTCAAACTCTCATATTATCACGACGATTTTTCCACCAAGCCAAGGCTCACATGCTCAAGTACCACAATCAAATATTGTGCCACAAATGGTGGAGCAACACGACCGTACCTCAAACCATGGTCGCCCATCCGAGCAACTTATTCTGGACACGCTTCAGGTGGTCAGCCACCTGAACCGTACCCTTAACCACGGTCAACTGTCCCAACAACCTCCTTTTAGACCGTAATCCTAACCACTGTCAACCACCCATCCCCTCCTCCTCTAAACCTCTACACCCAGTCCCCTCACTAGACCGTCCCACAACCATGGTCGACCGTCCACCAGCCCAAAACAGTCATCCCATTCAAACTCTTGCCAAATCTAGAATTTTCAATCCAAAATCCTATATCATCACCACTCTAGTTAACCGCCTTCCTACCACCGAGCCTAGCACATACTACCAAGCCTCTAGAAATAGTTTTTGGTGTCAGGCTATGGATGAGGAATTTTTTTCTTTGAATGTACAACATAAAAAGGATTTGGTGCCACCGCCCAAGAATTGCACTCCGATTGCTTGCAAGTGGGTGTATCGCATTCAACAGAATGCTGATGGATCAGTTTCAAGGTATAAGGCTCTTCTTGTAGGCAAAGGTTATCATCAAGATATTAATATTGATTGTAAGGAGACTTTCAGCCCTGTTGTTAAACAATAAATGGAACGCCTTGTCCTCTCCTTGGCTCTTAATTGTGATTGGCCTCTTCATCAGTTGGATGACAGTAATGCCTTTCTTCATGGCACTGTGGAAAAGGATATCTATATGGAGCAGCTACCTGGGTACATATATCCCCAACGACCACGCTATGTTTGCAAGCCGCAGAAGTCCTTAGCTTGTGTGGTCTCAAACAGGCACCACGTGTGTGGTACACACGCCTATCCTCTTTTTTGCAAGGCTTAGGATTTCATTGCTGCATTCATGATACCAGTTTATTCAGTCGTCACTATTTTCAAGGAACCGTCATTGTACTAGTCTATGTTGATGATACTGTCATTACTGGGAGCTCGTCTACCCTCATTTCTGAAGTTACTCACGCCATGCACCGCGACTTTAAGTTGAAAGAACTTATTCCTCTACATTTCTTCCTTGCCATTGAAGTCAGGCGCACCAAAGATTCCATGGTACTCCATCAGACAAAATATGCACATGACCTTCTACACCAGGCCAAGATGTCTGAATGTTATCCGGCCGTTACTCCCATGGCGGCTAGACCTGTCATCAAGCCTTCTATTCCTTTCAAGGATCCCTCTCACTTCCGGAGCATTGTTGGTGGTTTGCATTATTTAGCTGTTACTCGTCTGGATATCCCGTACGCTATTAATCGAGAATAAACTAATAATCACCAACACAGAAAAACATCCCCTTAAAAAAGTAGGGGTGCATGCATTTTATTCTTTTTGCAACCTTTTGAGACTGCAAAATTTTAATTTTTCTTAATAGCTCACATACTCGTCAGTGTATGTAGTATGTCTTCAATCTTAGGAGGTTGAGATTATAATTTAACCATAATTGTTTGGTAGAATTTGCTTTTCATACAAGTAAATGCTAATAATTTAGTGAAATTTTCACTTAATAGTACTAAAACATACTTCCTCCGTCCCTTAAAAAACTTCCCGTTTTGACTTTTAAAAAATTTAAAGGGAGTGTATTTTGGTGTTGACTTTCCAAAAATGTCCGTTGATGTAATGGATAAAGTAGGATGAGATGAGTAGATTAACAGAGGAAAAGTGTGATGTGATAGGTAGGTTAAGAATTAATAGAGGTAAAAGTGACTTTTTAATAGGAAAAGAGAAGTGTTTTTTGGGACAGATGAAAAAAAGAAAGAAGAAGAGTTTTGTGGGACGGAGGGAATATTACTTTCCCAATGTAGTATCTAACATTTTTTATTCCTATATAGTACTTGAACAATGACCATTGGCAGTAGGCGGAGGATATTCACTTGAAGAATAATGTCCAGTAATACTACAATGGAAAATTAAAAGATATGGTACTGCATTGAGAAATACACTATGTTTTAGTATTATATATGTAAATTTCTCAATAATTTACTCTAAAATAATTTACTTTAGAAGAGGAAAATATGAAAGATATTGGGTGAAAAATAAGAAAGTGAAATGATAAATCATGTGTGGAAGAGAGAACGAAAATATTAAGCTATTTTCTCTCAACATTGTTCCTCCCCAAAAGGCAAATTCTATGGAGGATTTAAGGTCCCCAATACATATGAGCAATATAAACATTTTCTTAATATTTAAATAAGCATATATTTTTTAAAAAAAAATTTAAAAATTTGTGTGAGAAAATCCACAAAAATGGTATATACCCAAATCCCAAGATGCACCTTAGAAGCACTCTCTCAGAAAAGGTGAAATTTGTATATTCCTTCCACCTTTTATATTCAAACAAGAGAAAAATTTATTATTTTTATTTTACTCCAAAATTTTCAATCCTTATTTCTTTCGGTCATTAAAATGTGTCCAAACGGGGATAAGATCGTAAATAATACTCGAGTTACTTAAGCAAAAGTAAAAATTGACAAATAATTCAAGTTGGAACTTATGATCTCACGTTTGATAAAGTCAGAATAATGCCGACATACTTGACGTTAATTTGGCGTTTGAGGGACTTTTAATTATTATTAAACGAAACCAACGCAACGGAGACAGCAGTAAATACAAAAGGCAATTTAGTTGGTCTCATTGATTTATACATTTCAAACAACTTTTATTTGGTCGGTCGATAAAATTCAAGGAATGATGAGAGAAATTGTCTTTAAATAATTTGAGTGAAACCCATCAAAAGGAAATCCAGAGAAAAGTAGCAAGATTTTTTAACCAGTTTTCCAAAAAATAAAGTGGAACGTCCACTCCGAACAACCCAAGAGCCCAATCCGACCGAATAATGAAAAATGATAAATAATGATATAATCTTAGTCTTATCGTTAAAAAATTGTGTTGGGCACGATGTGTACAAAGATAGTCCCATTTAATAAAGCTCACACATGAATGCGGCCAAGAATCGATTTTGAGTGTTGAATAATTGACTGTATTGAATCAGTCATTTCATTTGTTAGAGTTGCCATATTCTTTTGGAATAAGCGAGTGGCTTCATTAGAGTTGTCCTATTCTTTTGGGATTAGTTTTCTACATGATCTGTTAGTGCCTAATTTGTAGGAATCAGTTGCATTAGTGCCTATTTAAAGGCTGTATCATCCTGAATAAATATATCACTTCATCTTCCTAATTCTCTGCTTCCTTTTATCATTCTCAGAGAAAGAGTTCCTTTCATATAAACTACAATTTCTTCTTCCTACATAGTGCACAGTAGGTGTTTGTTTATATTCCTCAAAGGATATATAGCTGACATTGAGACTTTGTACATAACACTTCTTTTTTAGAACAAACCAATTTATTTTCCAATTACTATTGAACTCTACATAACAGAGATCAATTTGTAAATTCTAGACTCAAGATTTTAGTTTTCTCGATTTTAGTCATGCTACCTCTCTCATATATTTATTCGCGCATACTCTTTCAACGTCACGAAAACTTTATTTAGTCTCTACATCCTAAAATTAACTTCAGTTCCCAGTTTGACTTTTGTAGTCAAATATTTAAATTTTAATCGCAAATTACCGAAAAGTAAATTGAATTCAATATATTCAAGCGTTAGGTTTCGAACTCGACGTATATTAAAAATAAAACACTTTTATTTTTATGGTTGAGTTGGTTTCATGACATGGTATTGCAGCGTTGTTGACAAAGAGGTCATGATCGAGTTCGAAACTCAGCGTCACCCAGTTTAAAAAAATAAATGTTCACGTCCAAGGCTGGAGTAGAAAACAAATCTCACTTGCACGTGAGAGGCGTGTTAAAATATAATACGATTCAAAACCTTTCCTTGGTCAAAATCAAACATGTGGTTGCATTGAGTTGGTTTCTTGACAATTATTATTTTTCCAACTTTTTCCTATATATTTCAACTCTTTTAATTCCAATTTCTTTCCACATACTCTATATAATATATTTTCAACTGAAACGAAACAGAGCTTTCATCCCTACATTAGAGTACGGGCTAAACACCACTATTGGTTCTCAACTTTATCAGTTGTGTAAGATTGGAGTACGGTAAATGTTAAAAGCTAAATGTAGTACTAACTCCATATAATACGGAGTAGTCGTACCTAGAGAAATTTACTCGTATCATATGGAACTAGCATTCCATTTAGCTTTTAATGTTTGCTGTCAAAAGGACTTCATTTGAAGGACTACTTATGGACTTTTGAAATTTGAAGGATCAATCGTGCATAACTCATAAAGTTAAAGGCTCAATGATGGATTTTCGCCTTAGAGTACATATTGAGAGGATCTATGGTGAACTTAAAGTCCACAAAGACCTTCTCACATTTTTCTAATTTTCGGGATGTATATTTGAATACTTATTTAATATATATATATATATATATATATATATATATATATATATATATATATATATATATATATATATATATATATGAAGCTCCATCATGAATTTTAAGTTTATGCAATAATTTGCCTAGAGTATTAGACTATTGATACCGGTTTTGATCACCAAAAACTATACGTAGGGAGAGCAAAGTCATTTGGGCCATGCTACAATTACACCACAAATTGTACCACATTTCTACACCGTAGTTATACACGAATATTTTGATGGTTTACACCGACACAAGTGTTGGTGCGTTAACAAAAATTTACACGGACACAAAATGTTGGTCCATTAACAAAAATTAGTTTTACACCGACACAAAGTGTTGGTGCAAAGTTACGAGGTAGAGAATGGGGTACAAAACACGGGGTACAAATAGCTTTATCCAAGTCATTTATATTCAATAAAAATGTATCTTAAGAAAATAAAGGGTTTTACCTTAAGAAATTGTAATTCAATAAAAATCAATTTATACAAATCAATTTCTAAATAAATTAATTTTAAAAAATAAAGGGTTTTATACCTCGTAAATAATAAATTATACTCCCTCCGTCCCTGAGTGTTTGTCCACTTTCATTTTTGCACGTCATCCAATGCACTTTTTAATTCATTTTATCTTGTAATTTGTATATTAAAAAATTATAAAAATTATATATTAATAATCTATATGTTAAGACGA
This sequence comes from Cuscuta campestris, assembly GCA_900332095.2. Lineage (NCBI taxonomy): Eukaryota > Viridiplantae > Streptophyta > Magnoliopsida > Solanales > Convolvulaceae > Cuscuta > Cuscuta campestris. The sequence goes on along the minus strand of OOIL02000451.1, from coordinate 656,566 downwards.
ATCAAACAAGATCACACATGACTATTTTTAGGCTTACACATTGAGAGAATTTGATAAGTCAAAGTGCTTAGATGAACAGTTCCAAAAGTCAAAAGTGGACAAACACTCAGGGACGGACCAAGTAATTCAATTTGGAAGGGTTGTATTAGTATAAAAAAGGGATATCTAAAAAATCTGAATTTTATGTAAAGATGAAGCTTATAGTAGTTAGCGTTTATTAGCTGAGGATAACATTGACCTGAAAGAAACCGTAATGGAGACAGGCATCGCCGATTTGGCGGACGAGGAGGTTCCGGTCGCCGGAGCCCAAATCAATGATGGGAACATCGTCGCAGGCAGAAACTTCCGACAGCTGCGGCCTTTGGGATGCGGGGCGGATATAACTGCGGGGAAGGGCGGCGTAACGGGTCCCGTTGGAAAGAACGGTAGCAGCCATTGAATGGAATGGAATGGACACACCGCCGCCGGGATCGGAGAGTGGATTAATAATTCTATTACGGAGTGGATTAATTATTTAATTACGGAGTATTGTAAGTGGCTACCCTTTAATTAACTGATCAGATGAGAGTGAGTGGGTTGATACTTCTTCGTTTAGGTGCTCTTTATATACACACTTCCCCCGTTCGTATACTTTTCCATCCCAAAAAACTTTTTAAAAAATAAAAAAAGACGTGCCTAAAAATTTATAATTTTAATATTATTTTTTTAATTTTGTCATTATATTACAATAAGATAAGATATTTGCTCTGTGCCTCTGTCACACAAAACTTTTTTCCTTTCTTTTTTCATTCATTCCAAAAAACTTTTTTATTTTTATTAGAAAAGTCACTTTTATCCTACTAATTTTTAACCTACTTATTACATTACACTTTTTCACTATTAATCTACACATCAAATCCAAGCGCATTTTTAGAAAGTCAACACCAAAATAAACCCCCTTTAATTTTTTAAAATCAGAACTAGAAAAATTTTGTGAAACGGATGGATATAATATATGATAGCTGAATCATAATTAAATAATTTTAAAGTTACACATTTTTTTAATATATTTCATTATTCGTCTTTGAAAAATTTATATGGAGGGATGAAGTATTTTTTTCTCTACGTCGCATGATCAAGGATGTATTGTGGACCTCTTGTGGTCTACTACGTACTATACTCACGATAGGAAAATGATACTCCCTCCGTTCCACAAAACCATTCCCATTTTGATTTTGGGTAAAAATAAAGAAAGTGTAATTTTGATTGACTTTCCAATTTTGCCCCTAATGTGATGGGAAAAAAATAAGATGTGATAGTTTGGTTATTAGTGAAAAAGTATGATGTGATAGGTAAGGTATGAAAAAGTAGGGGTAAAAGTGGTTTTTTAATAGAAAGTGAAAGTGTTTTGTGGAAAACAAAAAAACGAAAGGGGAATGGTTTTGTGGAACGGGGGGAGTATTTTCTTTCAATATTCACATTTAATTTTATTCATTTTATTTGTTTATCGCGTTAGGTTATTTTGTTGAATTAACTTAGGGGTACACCAAAATAACGACTCCATATGTACACCAAGCCAAAACAAACATACACAGATACAAAATGTCAGTTAGTGCTGCACAAGTGGTGAGTATCGAAAAATAGTGGCGAGTACCGAAAAATACAGACACCTATTTTGATATTGATAACTAGTGGCAAGTACCGAAAAATATTGAACCGATAAAATATCAAAAAAAAATCGTACCGTACCGAACCGAATGGTCGGTCCAGTATTTGAGATTGGCATGAGGTAACTTTTCATAACGAAAAATCCCGAACCAAGCATATATACGAATATGTTATAAAAATATTAATGTATATATATTTCTTCATAACATAATAGATTGATTTTGAAATATTAAAGTGTAGATGAATTACAAATAATCTTTTATTAAAATAATCATTTATTTGATTTTTAATTTTTTGTAGATGAAGATAAAAAAAATTAAGAAACATTTGAAATACTATTTTGTTATTTGTTTGTAAAATACAAAGTATAAATTAAACTAAGTTTTATAAGCATTTTTATCATCTAATTATTCATTTTCAATTTTTCTTTCTTTCTTTATTTGAAATATACTTTCAATTTTTTAAATAAAGAGTTTTGTACATTTCGAAGTGTAAATTAGATACATACATACTTTTTTTATTTTTTTGATACATACATACATACATACATACATACATACATACATACATACATTCATACATACATACATACATACATACATACATACATATATATATATATATATATATATAGGGATTGACTCCAGTCAGATGACACCTTACGGTGAGATGACATGCTACGGTCAGATGACGCAAAGCTCACCACTGGCCACTGCAAAGCTCACCAAGAACAACTACAAAGCTCACCAAGAACAACTACAAAGCTCACCAAGAACAACTACAAAGCTCACCAAACTCTACGGCAAAGCTCACCATATTTTTTCAACACTTTGAATTTTTTTTGAAAAAAAAAATCAAAGGAAGTGGTGCTGACTGGACTTTGACCACCGCCGGCCGCCGCCGGCCGCCAATCTCCGTCGTCGGCCGCCGATCTCTTCCGCCGGCCTCCGCCGACCGCCGGACGCCGGCGACGACCACCTCCGCCGCCGCCGGTCTCCGCCGCGCCGCCGCCACTGACCGGTGGTTGACCGGTGTTGCTATTTTATTTTTTATTAATTTTTTAATTTTTAAAATAAAAAAAAGGTGAGTTTTGGTGTTCAAAGTGGTGAGCTTTGCCTTATTTCCAGGTGAGCTTTACATTGTCCATTGGTGAGCTTTGTAGTGTAATGTGGTGAGCTTTTTTATTTTTTGGAAAAAAATTCAAAGTGTTGAAAAAATATGGTGAGCTTTGCCTTACACTTTGGTGAGCTTTACCTTGGCCATTGGTGAGCTTTGCAGTGACCAGTGGTGAGCTTTGCGTCATCTGACCGTAGCATGTCATCTCACCGTAAGGTGTCATCTCACTGGAGTCAATCCCATATATATATATATATATATATATATATATATATATATATATATATATTCTTTTTTTATATATATAGCACACATGAGTATTATTATTCGATAAAGATATGGCAATCGGGTCAATCGATTCAGTTCCAATTCGAGTCTTTTCGGTTCGGGTCTCATTCGGATATATGTTATAATCGGTTTGGGTCGGTTCAGGTCGGGTCAGTTCGGTTCCAGGTTTATTTCGGTTTGACTGGTTTTTGGTTTTGGTTCGGTTTCAGTTCAGGTTTGTATCGGTTTTGTTTTATATCGATTCAGGTTTGTATTGCTCCGGGTTTGTATCGGTTCGAGTTTATATCGATTCGGATTTATATCGATTTAGGTTTATACTAGTTCAGATATATTTTAAATATTTACTAATAAATCAATAATATCACATAATAAATACCCATATCTACAGACATTCTACCAGACTCTCTCGACATTTTAATATATTATTTATATTGATAAAAGATAAGATAATATATTAGAATATATATTATAATATTTTAATTTTATAATATTGGTATAATAATATATTTCAAATATATTATATATTTATAATATATGATTATAGTATATAAAAGATACTCCCTCCGTCCTAAAACTTTCTTCCTAGAACACTATTCCAACTTCAAGGGAATTTATATTTATTTTTGTTTTTTCATGGTCTATATGATAAAATAAAATATTCTTGTCACCACTTGTTTTGTTGAACTTTTGATGTAGTTTTTAAATATGTATGTTTTATTTTTTATTTCTATACCAATATTTAAATAAAATAGATTAAAAAAATTTGAGATTTTTTTTCGTTTTACGCAATGGGAAGAAAGATATAGGACGGAGGGAGTATTTAAATATGATCATATTGAGAATGGATAGGAATTAGAGATTTAGAGAAAGAGAGATTGAGAGAATATGATTTGTGGATATTTAAAAAAACTTTTAGGGGTATATTAAGGTGTAAATTAAACCCCCACCCCCAACGAATTTTTAGCCGTTATTCAACCTAACGTTCGGTCAGGAAGAAGAAAAAATTGAACCAGAACCAGGACCGGTATCGGCGGTTCTGGTACCGAAATATTCGACCCGGAATTGGACTCGTGTCCACCGGTTCCAGGTTCGGTTTGCTTAATCGGCCCCCCGTCCCCGTATCTGGTTTGGTGGCGGAACCGCCAGTTCCGGCACCGGTGGCTGTTCTGTATCAGGACCTAGTCCACCCATAGGTGAGGGTAGTTCTTTGCCATGTTTAATTTGTAGAATTAGAGAACTTGAGCAGTTACAAAGAAAATGGACATTCATCCAAATAAAATAAAATTCATTTAAAAAATGATTTCCTACCACTTTTGTAATCAAACATAGGAAATTAGATTTAAAATTTTTAAAAAAACATTTTTCTCTCAACCAAACAAATAATAAAAGTTGAATACTAAAAACAGTATCTTAAAAAAATTATACTCCGGTATATAGAATATAACAAATTTTTATTTTCTGGTGCATGACACATATTGAAATAGTAGTTGGACAAATTTAGTGAGAGGGAGGACTACACGGTACACTAGATACTCGGTAAAACACTTCAATTTTTTTTTTATCACGTAATTATTTTAAGTTAAAAAATTTCAGTCCTTAACCTATAAGTAAATGTAATTTTATTTTAAGGCTTGTAGAACAATCTAGATATATAGACTTCGTATACGGGGTAAAACTTTATTTTGAGGTAAAAGAAATAAATAATTTGAAAATTTTACGTCGTTAAATCAACATTTTCTATTTTTTTACCAATACTTTCATTTTTTAAAATGTTATTGACTCTAATGATATATATATATATATATATATATATATACACACACACACACACATATATATATATATGGGAGCGTCTAAAATGACACCAGTTACTTATACACCAGTTGCTTACACCAGTTCGTTTGGGGTATCTACGGTGTTCCATTTGTAAAAACGACGGTT
>OOIL02000451.1:635210-651217 GCA_900332095.2 Cuscuta campestris | reverse complement strand
GCCCACCCCTAGTTTACACTAGTGTTAACCTCAAAACGTACAAAGAGTCAACACCTCCACTTTTGCTAGGGTTCTAATATGGGTGAACTTTTCCATTAATCTTGAGGAGCTTGAGCTTCGTGTCACTCAAGATCTTTCCATTACGCGTAATGTGACTTGACCGACTTTAGTTTTAATTTAATTTATTTAATTATAAGGTAAAATTTAAAAATAAAATTTATATAGTAAAAAACTACATGAAAAGCTCCACAAAACTAGAAACGCAAGACTATATTATTTTATGAAACGAATAGTAAAAATAAGCAAATAAAGTAAGTTAAATTTAGCCATATGAATAGTATCTGAGAAGATTTATGGCGGATGGAGAGAGTAATTAATTATATCATTATTACTCAACATTAGATATACTCCGTATATTTTTGATATTACTCCCTCACCACCTAACTTAATTACTTATTACATGAATTCTTATTTTAAAGGATAAGCTCCATCTCCAAAAGCACCTCAGACCCGGCCAATTGGACGACCACTAAAGGAAGGTAAATATGACTTTAATCACAAATTGATGGCAAGCAGTGGAACCTGCACCTGAACCGTCTTATGAGTTCTTATTTTAAGATGTGGCAAGTGACTCCCAATTTTTTCATAGATGAGCAATTTAATTATTCCACTAAACTATTATTTTCTGTCAAAAATGTTGCTTATTGTTTTGTAAAAAATATCTCCTTTTTGTTTGTTTAGATCAAAACTATTACTCCTTTCCATTACTTTTTATTAATCTTTTAACATATTATTCTCAATTATGTCTCTAAATGATTAGTTATAATTCCAACTTTTATTTTTTTTCCTCTCTGGTTTCTTTTTTTCAATAAGTTTGTTTCTTTTCGGTTCCATCAACTCACAAATACTGTATTTTTAAACTCAGAAAGCGTTGAAAAATTAAAAGAAAAGAATTTGATCTTTTTTATGAAAAAAAGTTGATTTAAAATGTAAAAATATTGGTTAAAAGGAATAAGTTTCATAAGTAGTCTTTTATAGTAAATGATTTTTAATTTATTCTCTATATATAAGATATTGCATTCCTCATCCCTAATATCTGATAATCATTCCAATTTCCACAACCAGTCATTTGGAAACTATATGTGGGAAAAAATTTCCTTGGAAAAATTGAGGACACCGAAAACATCAATTTTAAATTAAAAATTAAATAAAAATGAAAAAAGTCAATTTACCTAAAATAATCTCACTTTTCATTTATGTGAGAAAAATATATATTTTTCGAAAATTCCGTTAAGTATCCGTTAGTTTTTAACGGTGACCCAGAACTCGTACACATGTAGAAAAGTGAGATTATTTGGAAAAAAGAGAAAAGTAGGATTAAAACATTGAAAATATACCAAAATAAGACTTTCAGGTTTTTATTTCCGAAATAAGAGTTAAAATGCATTTACGTTACCAAACATGGTCATGTATATTACAAAAAAGTATAGTAATGTGCACATGTACAGTGTCATATTACCACAGTGCAAAGTTCTATTCTGAGAATAAAGAAAATCTTATTTTGATACTTTTTTCTATATTTTAGTCCTATTTATGGTGATTTTAAGATTATTTCTTGTGACAATAAAAAATGAGATTATTTAATTGTTAGAAAGGCGTATAAAGGTTAGATTATTTAAAATTATTTTTCCTTTTTTATAAACAATTTTATTGCATTTCTTTACAGGCCGGGAGCAATAGTTGCAAGTGATTTGTAACAACGAAATTCTTATAGGTGTGTGTATATATATAGGTGTTGAAAATTCAAAAAAAAAAAAAAATTAAATAGTTGAAATGGAAAGGAATCAAATAATGGTTTCTTCAAAAAAAAACGTCATTCACTTTATTTGCAATAAAAAAGATGAGTCTCATCTTCGAGAGGTTCCTCAAACCTGATCGGATAGTTACAGAGAAGTGGTTAGAAGCGGTTAGAAAAGAGTGAAGCTTGCAACTGGTACAAACTTCATCTTCTTGTTTGTAAGTCTCTGTTAAAATTGAATTCATCTCATCCATAGTTTTCAGAACCGGAACGGTGACCGAACCGGTCAAGGTACTGGTTCACTGGTCGAACTAGTGGTTCAACTGGTCGAACCGGTAGTTTAAACATTTTTAAAAATTATATAAATAAATATATACGTATATATATATATATACACATATATATACATACATACATACATAGATATATATATAAACACGTACATATAGACACACACACTTTCTCATTTATAAATATCTAAAGAAAGTAATTTATAACATTTGACTAAAATTATATTAAAATATTTGAGTTATTTTACTAAGTTAAAAAATAAAATTTACATATAAGAAAAAGAATATTTAAAATTTTATAAATGAAGACTTGATTTTATTTTTTCAAATAAGTTGTTTAATATTAAAAAAAACCTTAAATGAAATTTTTGCATGATATTCATTTTGTAATAATATCAATAGTATCAACGCTATTGTGTTTGATTCATAGCTATATAATATTATATTTTTAAAATTAAAAAGAAATTTTTATACAATCTTTTTTTAATTATGAAATATTATAAAAGAATAAGTGAACTCGTAACAAAAGCATCCTTGCTTGGATGGTTAGGAACTCAACCAAATGACAAAGAGGTCTTAGGTTCAAACCCTCATGGTTGCATGTTTTGGAAAAAATCGCAAAAAAAAAAAACAAAAAAACAAAAAAAAAAAACTGGTTTGGCCGGTTTAAACCAGTTCCCAATTCCCACCGGTTCGATGCGTGTTACGGTCCAAAGGGCCGGGCCGGACCGGTTGGACCACCGGTTCACGGTCCGAACCGGCCGGTCCAGTCCGGTTTTTAAAACTATGATCTCATCACATGTAACTATTGGACCGGTTTGAGGGGACCATGATGATGCTCATTAGGGGTGTTCCGAAATATCCGTCCATGATCCGGGCGGATCCAATCCGAAAAATGGATATCCGATCCGATTTTTTAGCTTTCAGATATTTCGAATCGGATATGGATTCAAATTTTGATATTTTTTGGATAATCGGATATCCGATTTTTTTATTTTTGTTTTATACCCTAAGGCCTAAGCCACTAAGCCTAATTATATGCTTACCATACCAAATTACTAATTACCATTTACCATCAGCCATTCAACCGTATATCCTAATATCACACCTAGTTTTTACTTTCATAATTTCTCACATCTGCTATGTTGCGAGAATTTCGAGAAACAGTATACGCCGAGTCGCCGACCATCTCCATTCAATAGACGCCGAGTCACCTTCTTCTCCAACTCCAACACACGAGAGGCCCATCACCTTCTCTCTTCTCGTCTTCTTCGACCCATATGTATAGCGCAGCGGAAGATGCAGGCTTCCCAAATAGACAGCAACATAGATCCGATTGCAAAGTTATTTTTTTAAATCTAATTTTTCTCAAAACCCTATTTTAAGATTGGCATCTAATTTTGGCATCCACAGAAGGTCCATGTAGAATTTGATATTGTGGGTTGCTTTTGTTATTTTACCTTTTTTTTGTAAATTTTGGCTAAAACATTAACTTTTCGGATAATCCAGTGATCCGATCCGAAAACTCGGATATCCGAATTTTGGATATCCGAATATTTTCGGATCAGATATGGAATGAGTTTTACATGATCCGAAATTTTCGGATATCCGAATATTCGGATCGGATCGGATCAATCCGATTGAACACCCCTAATGCTCATCCTTTTAAAAGGTTAGTCGAGAAGATTAATTGATCTTTTTCGATCAAAATTAGAAAATTTTGACTTCAAATTAAATAAAAATGATATTAGATATTAGTATAGAAATAGTTTTATTAGATTCGATATATACTATCAAATATTTTCAAAATATTATTTTATCTTATTAATATACAATATATATATTTTTAAATTATAAGTCAAAAGTTGAAAATAATTGATCGAAAAAAGTCAAAACTGGACAAATACTCAGGAACCGGAGATAGTAAATAATGCAAGTGGTATACCAAACTCTACCCAACTTGTATACCGGTCATTCTTGCAGGGCTGCACCATAGTACCACACCTTATGTATTTTTATTTTTTTAGAGAGAAAGACCAAAGTAGAACTAAAACATTGAAAATATACCAAAATAAGACTTTCATGTTTTTATTCCCGAAATAAGACCTGCATTACCATACATGGTCATATACATTACTAAAAAAGTATAGTAACTTGCACATGTACACTGCCACATTACAACAGGGCAAAGTCACATTACCACAGTGCAAAGTCCTATTTCAGGAACATGAAAGTCCTATTTTGATACTTTTTTCTATGTTTTAGTCCTATTTAGGGTGATTTCTATTTTTTTATCCTCACCATAAAAAATGTGTAGTAGGAATGAAGATGACAGGGTACAAGTTGGCTTACCCCAAACATTTAGGTGGTTGAGAGAGGGATGGTAAAATGACGTCTAAAGATGATGTAATATTCATCCCATTATTGCCGAAGAGGATGACACGCAAGGTTACGACTCTAGGTGACGGCAAATTTGGTTACGTCGTTATTGGACTTTTGGTACTCTAAAAAGATTTCAATATTACATTTAACAAAATAAATTTTTTAATTCATTTTATTTAAATATTAGTAAAGAAATAAAAAATAAAAATTATATATTTAAAATTTTCATCAAAAATTTTAGAAAATATATTGTGACAAGAATATTTTATTTCATCAAAAAATCAATAAAAAATGAACATAAATTTTTAAATAATGAATTGTAGCAATTTTTTTGAGAGGTATCATCTAGGCATCTACAAATGTTGTGACTGCGTGCCTGATACGGTAGGTTGCTCAATATTTTTTGGATTATGCTATGTGTATCCCAAGATTTGTACCCCAATTTGTACCCTGCAGTTTTGCACCAACATTTTGTGTTGGTGTAAAACTAATTTTTGTTAAACGCACCGACATTTCTGTCCGTGTGAATTTTTATTAACGCACCAACACTTGTGTCGGTGTAAACCATTGAAATGTTTGTGCAAACCTGTGATATACAAATGGGGTTTATTTGTTGGTGTAAGTGTAGCATGGTCCATATTTTTTTTCCCATGAAGCACATATAGTGGTGACTAACGAGTTAAACAACTAGACCGCAATCATAAGGATCGTGAACTAATTATGAAAAAAATAACAGCTAGATAGACTTACATCAGAAAAGTTAAAGTTAAACCAAAGAAATACACTAAGGAGGAGGGTGTATCCAATTTAGATTTTTTAAGATTGTGTAAGATTTTTCATAATCTATGGATTCCATGAAATCTAAGGATTGTTTTAATTCTACATGGAGTTTGACAGATTTTATTGTATTTTATTATTAAGATTTGTTTAGATTCCAAAAAGTCTATAGATTGTTTTAAATCAATAATTGATTAAAAATTGATTATAATAATAAAAACATTAATTACAAATAGATACAGAACTCTCACGATTTACCATTGAAATAAAATGAGAATGAAGCAAAGAAACACATCAAACACATTTGTGATGGATAACCCTAATTTGGTAGATTTTTAAAAATAAAACTCCAACAAATGCATTTAAAGGGACACGATCTGGAATTCCCCAACAAATGCAACCAAATCGTAAGAGAGGAGACCACTCCCATGGCTGAAATTCTCCAACAAATGCATATAAAGGGACACATCCCTAATTTCATCCATTCAGCAGCAACTCCACCGAAACAGAGCAGCGACGTGAGAGATTTCCGCCTGCGAAATGTTCAATGATAGAGTTTCTCAATTTCAGCCGACCAGAGGCGAGGATGGAGGAGAGATGAAGAAGACGAGTGAAGAAGAAGAACGTCCGATGAAGAAGAAGCCCGAAGAAGAAGAAACGGCCGAAGAAGAAGTAACTGGAAGGAGTTTATAAAATCTTTGGTTTTTGGGTGAGATTTGGGAATGGATTTATATTTATACCCAATGCTTAAAAATCCATTAAAATCTACATTTTTAAAAATCTTTAAAAATCTATCAACTTTTTGAATACTATCATATTTAGAAAGACTTTTGAAAATCTCAATTGAATACATTCAGATTTTAAATGACTTTTTAAAATCTAAATTAAATACCTACAGATTTTCAAAATCCAAAAAAATCCATCAGAATCCTGATTGAATACACCCCCCTAATATTTTAATGATTCACACTGACACAAAAAACTAGTGCAATTAAAAAAATTGAACAAACATTTTGTCATCACCCTAGTATAACACTAGCACAAAAGGTGCACACATGTAGTGTATAATTTGGGGAACAAATTTTGAGGTACAATAGAAGAAATCACCTTAAATAGGAGTGAAACATAGAGAAAGTACCAAAAAAGGTATTCCATGTTTTTATTATCTAAATAGGAGCTTACACTGTAATAATGTGACATTGTACATAGGGGTGTGCACCGGTCTAAAATTGGACCAGACCGGACCGGAACCAAAATTAGCTATTTGTAAAGACCGAAGTCCGGACCTGTTGGCTACCGGTTCGGACCAGTCCGGGCCTGAATTTTTTGGTCTAGGTTTACTTCATTATGGACCTGATGGAAACCACTTTTTCGAGGCTTCGACCTGACGAACTCGGTATTGGGTCTGCACCACACCAAATAGCGAAATTGGGTAAATAGCTAAACAAATAAAGCGAAGAGAAAGTATTTATATGTGGAAACCCTAATCAGGAAAAAATCATGGGTCTTTTTAGGCAGTACCATGCCAAGGGGAGGAACTTTTATTAATCTCGAGTGAGTTTACATATACATGAATGAAGGAGCTTGGAGCCATTAATGGAGCTTCAAGCTCTTGAGAAGAGGAAGAACTATTATCACAAGAAAGAGAATATTGTAGGAGTGTATCTGTGTATGATCCCCCCTCCCCTTGTGATGTAAGTGTCCATTATAAAGAAGAATTGATGCATGCATCCCAACAATGCCATGGGATGGCCATGCTGCATCTATTACTTCCATTGTTCCCTCTTCACATATATGTTTTGGGACTCTAACTCAAGCTAGTGAACAATTTTTGTACAATGTTTCTAATATGCAGGAGCCAAGGAACTATAAAGAAGCTAAAGTTAATCCAGCCTGGCAGCATGCCATGAATCTAGAGTTCAAGGCTCTAGAAGATACTAGAACATGGAAATTCTCTACATTACCTAAGGGTAAGAAATCCATCAGCAGTAAGTGGGTTTACAAGCTTAAATTCAGATCAGATGGCACACTGGAAAGACATACAGCTAGACTTGTCATCAGAGGGTGTACACAGAAGGCAGGCCTGGACTATCATGAGACCTTTTCCTCAGTAGTCAAGATGACTACTATCAGAGCTTTATTGGCCACTGCTGTAAAGAATCACTGGACTATTTCCCAGTTAGATGTTAACAATGTTTTCCTACATGGTGGTTTAGATGAAGAAATTTATATGAAGCCTCCCCCAGAGATGTCTCTTCATCATCCCAGTCTGGCCCTCAAGTTAAAAAATTCCTTATATGGTTTGAAACAAGCCTCTAGGCGATGGTATGCCAAGCTTTGCTCTGTTCTAAGGTCCACATGATACATTTCTTCCAAAAATGACTATTCCCTTTTCTCCAAAAGAATAGGGCACTCTGTTGTTTATCTTGTTGTTTATGTTGATGACATCCTCATTATTGGGAATGATCCTGATGAAATTCAACACCTCAAAACTCACCTTGATTCAACATTCAAAACCAAAGATCTAGGTACCCTAGGATATTTCCTTAGCTTGGAAGTGGAATGATCCTTACCCAGAGAAAATTTACTCTGGATCTTCTTCAATCTTTTGGTTGCCCACTTTCCTCTCATGCTTCCTGTCCATTGGAACACAACCTTCAACTTCAGGCAAACTCTGGTCTCTCATTTTCAGATCCATACGCTCTATAGATGTCTTGTAGGCAAACTTAACTTCCTCACTGATACCAGACCTGACATTGCTGTTCAGTTTCTCAGTCAATTCATGCAAGCCCCTAGAGTGCCGCACTGGGAAGCAGCTCAACACACTCTACGCTACCTCAACTCAACTCCTTCACAGGGTCTTCACTTCAACAATCTTCTTTTTAGTTAGTTTGTTATCAATTTCTTAAGTTTGTTATGCTGATGTGACATTCTTCTCTTCTCCTTTATATTGTATTCTTTTCCTTCACAGTAAGAACAATGTCGTTTTCCCAATAAAAACTTTCTCTCTTTTCTTCTTCATTCTGTTCTTCTTCATCTTCATACATACTTCAATGATATCTGATTGAAATCAACATTAAGACCATCTAAGTGGAAGAGTAATTGGCCAAACAATGATTTTGATTGTTCTATTAGCCAAATATGTCAAAGTCAGTTATTCTCCGTATTAGACACCACTTTGTCCAACACTTACATTGACATGTTTGGAGGTCGATTATATGATACTCTAATATAAAAAATAATTTCAAGCATTTTTTTATATTCTAATTTATTAAACATCTTCAATCCTTTTTAAAAAAACATACCGACTGGTGATATTTTGTTTTTGATAAGGTAGATTTCTCCCGGCGTTTAAATGATGTCATAAGTTTAAGCTTAGATGAATTCTCGTTTAGAAAACTGAAGTAAAATTTAAAAATAAGAATTATATATTTAAGTATATAAAAAAATTCTACTCGCATATAATACAGAATAAGAGATAACTTGATTATATTATTTTATTAATATTAAAGAATCAATAAAAATGTGTCAAGAAAAACATATACTCGTAACTACTAATTTGAAAATGTTAATAGTGGATGAAAACCATATATTTTAAAATGGAAAAATATATTTTCTTCTTTCCCTTGTTCTCTACGACTTCATTTGGAAATATCGTTTGTGTTTGATATTAGCGTTTTGAGTAACACAAATTAACTTAAATATTAACAATAAAAATTGCTATACGATAAAATTTTTAAAATGCTGAAAGCAAACAAATAAAAATAATGTCAAAGGGGGCTTGAGTTAAAATGTAATGACTGGACAAATTTGTGCTCGCACAACTAATTTGATCCAAAGTAGAATGAATAATGCTACTTGCATACCACCAACTGTACATCATTCGTACATCAACGCATTGCAATGGTGTATAAGTGGTGGTAGCAAGTAGCACAATTGTAGTAGAATTGGGTAACACTATTTGCTATGTACGTTAAAATTACATTAGAGTTAAGGTGTTTCGATTTCGAATTTCCGAGAACAATGTTAAAATTACACTATATGCCAATTGGCATCCAACAATTCAAAGAAAATAATAACACTAAGCCAAAGTACTTGTAACAGATATAGAGTATAAAGGTAGTTCCAGGTAACATAATACATACAAGGGCAATGTTAGTTTCACCCTAAATTTGACATCAATATCCTTTTTTGTTGCACTGACACAACATGCATGTACTTCATTCATGTATGTGTGTGCGAACTAAAAAGTATATTAATGTCAAACTTGGGAGGAAAACATTTTTCTACATACTTCCATTCGTGCTTGGATATAAAGCGTAATTAGCAAATTTATTATTGAGGTGGCCTTACAAGTAGGAAGATGCGGTTATGCCCACTTCGACCTTCAGTAATACGACCCGTGTGTCGAAGAACCTGCAAGTCATTTAGAAGATAGCCATTAGCAAAGATCCGTCATACCCAATGTAATTCTAAGGTTGATCATAATGCAAGTATTACTTCATAGCACCCAAAGCAAAGAAGAGTACTCACAGTCAATATTGCTTTTCCTGTATTGTCAAGCTTTAGAGAAGGGCCTTTAATGTCTGACTCAAGAAAGAAGTGTCTCCCCTTAAAAGGTTCTGTAGCCGCAATATCTCTTAATTCCTGCAAATACACGAGGGGGTTCGATTTTAAAGCTTTATACAATTGTAAGATAATGAATATATATGTGCCAACTTCAGAACTTCTACGGGCAAAATGTTGGGTTCACTTACCATTGCTCTCTCCACAATATCCTCAGTCAACTGCATAGAAACAAATTTAATCATCAAATATCCATCTTCATTTCATTACGTTACACTTTAATACAATAAGGGTATGTGTGGATCATGAAAGGCAAAACATACTAGGAACTAAGAAAGAAAATGCAGACTGCAAAGTGCTAAGGAGGGTACTTTTTTATGTTTGTTTTTAACTTAGAAATGCAAAGAAATTGCAAGATGATTAAAGTTTTTTATTTTATGTAATGTTTAGATTTCTCAGCAGATAATAGGAATAGAAGAAAGGAATGAGTTTGAACAGATATAAAAGTAAACTTATTAAATACAATGTTTATTCCCCCTCACATTTTCTATCTTACCAAATTTCCCCTATATATTTCTCCCTATTTTATTTTCCTATCCTTTTCCAGGATCCAAACATGCCCTAACAGCAAGGAGCCCTTACTTTTTTTCTAGGGGCTGTAATAAGCTGGGAATTTGCTTCAGCATATGTTACAATGTCATTTATTGCTGCATTGACCTTATCAAGAGTGAGCCTCCCTCTCATGTACCTACATTTCACTTGCATCAGAGCTATAAAAAACTAAGATATGATAGGAACTACAAGAAGAGATAGAATCCTCTTACGATGGCAAGGAATTCAATTCATCAGCACTAAGGTACCACAACGGTGGAGAAGCACGACCCTTTTTCTCCTATAAAATGATTACAGACAAACAAAATACTCAGATTTGGTAAACAAACACAATTCCTTCTGGGTGGGATAGTAAGTGCACTGTTGGATCATGGGAAATGCCAGGGAAGGGAAAAACAATGCCAAATGATATTTCTAATGACTGCTTTTACTATGGAAAATGAAAAGGAAAACGAAATATCAGTGACATTATTTTTACATATATTTAGATTACTTCGTGTTTGTATGCATAAACGGGATTAAATAGACAAATAAAAAAGAATTTCATACATTATGGGATTAAGCAAATCAAGTTTATTGAGTTTGAGGATATTTTTACTTTCTCTTGAATTCTCTTTTCTTCCAGCTTTGTTTTCCACTGTACTCCCTATGAGTATCTTATTTCCCTAGCATTTCCATGAACAAAAATGGAGGTGGTTAAGAAGAGGTTATTACTCTTGGTGCATGCTCCTCAATTTTCAGAGACTCGAGACTCAAGTCATATGAACAAGAATCTTGTTGAACACTGGACATTAGCAAAAGCAAGAACAAATTAGACATCATAAATTTAATGTCAACATGCTTTTGAGTGGGAACATGCATTACCACTTAACAGAATCTTCTGTGGTGTCACTCATGTGAGTCATTCTTCCAGACAAATTCAATGGAACCTTGGCTGCAAGACTCTGTAGTTTCTTTTGTTGTTTCAATGATGCCTCTATCAGCTTCTACACTCACAATAAGTGCACACTTAGTTTCAGTCAAGACCCCTTTAGGAAGTTATAATTATTCGACACCCAAGATGTGCATAATTTTTTTTAATACGAGTAGTAACAAATATTTTCTACAAAATACTACTCCCTCTGTATCAAGTTGTTCTTCTCACTTTGACTGAACATGAAGGCTTAAAAAATGAAAACATTATGGTCTAATTTTATGCACAGAAAGTAAAAACAGTATGAATCACACGATACTTTCTGTAACTATAAACATGCACCATAAAATAAATCGACCAAAAGAAAAAAAAATGTACCCGGAGTACAACAAATTGGGACAGAGGGAGCAACTTCTTAGGCCTTTTTTACAATTAGTTGATTAAATTGAACTAATTGTAATAAGTTGAGTGTGCTGAACTATGGAATTGAATATAAATGCAAATCCTATTGTCAAAAATCAGATGTTATTACCTTTATTTTTTTTATTAAAACACAACTAAACAAATTATAGTTTTAGATAATTGAGAACAACAAATTATTTCAGTGAAAAATGTAATCATATTCAGGAACCTTTAAGCTGAATTTGTCTCTGCAAAACATGGAGTAAATGTAAAACAGCATGTTGATGATTGAATTCTAGAATACCAGATCGAAACTGAATGGCATCATTTACAAATAGCACAAGAAATATGAACCGAAGAGAAGAAGGATCGGAGGATACTTTGGCTTTGGGGATGGCTTCAGATTCTTCTCGCAGTCGGGTTCGGATCTTCTCAAGCTGGAGCTCCATTCCAGTGAGTGCCGAGTCTACTTCCGATAAATCGGGTACACTACCCGCTGGATACACTGCAAAATTCATTGGGAAAGTAAACAAGCATAAAAATAAGCAGATTCGAAAATGAGAAGTTTAGAATGCAGAGAAGGAAGAGATTCTTCAGTACAGAACTGTTTCTAGCGATGACGAGTTGCTGGAGTTCGGCGATGCGAGCGTTGAATGAGGAGATGAGCGAGTCCAGCGACGACCCGGCTTCTTTCACCTCCATTTTTTCCGGCGACTTTGTTGCAGGAGATTCCAAAATTGATACAAGAACTCTTACACTATGTTTGGTAAAGGAAGGGAGTAGAGAGGAAGGAAATGGAGAGAAAGGAAGTGGGAGGAAATGAAAACTTCCACAGGTTTGTTTGGTTGAAAGGAAGTAGAGGGAATGGAATTAACTTCCATTGTTTGGTTGAAACTTGAAAGTAATTAGGAAGAAAGTATGGAGTATTTTTGTAGATTTGCTTTACTTTAGACATTTTTTCTTGAAAAAAAATTCAATAATTTGTCTAATAATATACAAATAATTAAAAATACAGAAAAGTCATTATTTTATTATTGAAAAGCATGATTTTTATATCTCAAATTTATTATTGTTAAAAATGCTAAATAATGCAAAATTTTTAAATAGTGTTAAATTTATTTTTAAATTAGTTAATTAAATAAATATTATTTTAAGTAATTATTATAAAAGTTTGATGTATGAAAAATACATCTTAAAACTTACCCAAAAAATTAAAATTTATACATAATCGAAAAGAAAATATTCTTTTCACGATTTTTAGGAAAACTTTTTAAAATTTTACAAAGAATTAAAAAAAGATTTTAATAGACAAATAGAGTATATCACAAACCAAAAACTCATATCATAAAGATAAATGCATGAATCATATGCTTAATGGCAATTACTTTAGCAAAATAATCTAGCAAATACTTAAAACACTAGTATCAATCCCGTGCTTCGCACGGGCTCACATATATTCTAAATTTTGACATCTGAAAATAAAATATGATTTATTTTAAATTCTTTATTAATGATATATGATGTGTTTGATAAATAATTTCTAACTATTTTAAAGTTTTATACAAATGTAATTATTATCAAATAAAAAATAATGAAAATCATTTTAATTAATAAAAATTAAATAAAAATGTTAAATAAATCAGTTAAGTAATGACACATCATTATAGAATGCATATCTGGCATAAGCCACATGTAATCCTTCAATTAAACTTTCACTTTGTTTAGTTTGATAAAAAATATGTAATAAAATAAATAATGTAATAAGACAAAAGATTAAAATATGTTATGTATGCATGTGTGATAAAATTTGTATAAAATAGTTTCTTTTGAAATGATGGATAATTTTAAAAATTATAATAAACATTTTTTTAATTAATAAATTTTATAAAATTTCTTTAATATTATAAAATAGTCGTGCGTATTTAAAAAATATGTTAAAATAACAAAAAATATTTCTAAAATAGTTAGAAAGTGAAAATTTTATAAAAACAAACAAACATAAGGGTTTTTTATTGTTGGAAAGTGTAGGGTTTATAAAATATAATAAAAATAATGATTTAATACAAAATTAAATATGCATGTGTGGAGTGACATGTGTCTTGTGATTCACATGTGGCATGACATGTGTTAGTAGTATGCACGTGTGGCATGACACATGTCATCACCATAACTATGTAACTCTCTTTTACATATATATATATAGGATAGGATAGGATAGGATATATAGGATATATAGGATATAGGATAGGATACGTCTTAAAGCATATGATTTTCCTCCTATTTCACTACCAAATGGGACTGAAAATTTTTTTCAATTTGATTTCAATTCTCTCCCATTTTCTTCATATTTCTTTTCTTATTTCTTTACAACCAAACCCGAGAAATTTGTCAATTTCCTTTCTATTTTCTTCCTCCATTCTTCTCACTTTCCTCCAACCAAACATAGAACTAATGTAATTGAAACAGTACGTAGCAATCAGTACGGCCCAGATTTACTATAGATCGGATTACTGGTGCGAGCCCAAATTTGTAGAGTTATTACATGTTCTGTGGTGGACCTAAGGTCCACATGAACCTTTTCACACAATTTTTTAAATTTTCTTAAATAAATGTTTATCTCAACAATTAGAAAATGCTTACCTAGCATATATGAAGATCCACCATAGATCTTAAATGCATGCAAAAATTTGCTTTCAATACATGCCCCTTTGAAGTTAATTTTTTTGTTTAGTTTGAGCATTTTAAAAATCTTGAAGAATTTGTTAGTAAACATATTTCCAAAACTAATTCGCACTAATAAAAAATTACTTAAAACACTAACTTTTTCTGTTTTGCATATGTTGGTCAGTGACCCCCCCCCATGATTACATTACACGGAGAAAAATAGTTAAGAAATGATTCATTATAGGACTAAAACATAGCACATATCTTCAAAATAAGAGTACCTATTTTTATGTTCAAAATATGACCAAAATTATTCTAACAAATAATAATCCTTGCTCGCACGACTTTTGAATTAATAAAAACAAACCACCACGCGCACGATCTATCACTCTTCCGAGTTCCATTGTCGCCCACTTCTCTCACTCCCTTGTACCACTGCCACCGCACTCTTCGAAGATTCGCCACCCAATTGCAGCGCTCAATACCGATTTTCTGCTGTCACCATCCATTTGCAACGCCATCGCCCCCTATATGCACCCCACCCCTCTTAGACTCGTCGTTGCTTGCTCAGCACCATCTTCTTCTGTTGTCCATTCCTTCTTCAATCTATTCAATTGTCGCCGAATTGACGTCTCCATGCACCCCCACCCCTTTAAATTTGTCACCGTAGTCATGCCATGCCACCCTCCCCCCCCCTCCAGAGCCTTGATTTTAAAAGTGAGTGATTCTCTCTCTATCTATAATTGAGTTTTATTTTTTGCTGAATTTTTATTCGATGTTTTGGGATGGTGAGGCACAACGGGATCCACCACTATTGGGGGCAGTGGGTCATCCAGCCGTCATAAAGGCATGGTGGCCGTGGAAAGAAGGTTGATGGTTGTTGATAGTCGTGCAAGGCATTGAGTTGGATTTGGAACCTTCTTCGTGTAACATTATGAATTCACATTGTGACATTATATATGAACTTCTGTGGCATTATATTTTGTCATATGTGTCATTATTTGGTTCCATGTTTGGCAATATGTCTTCTTTCTGTTAGACAAGGCATGCAACTCTAGAGGGGGGGTGAATAGAGTTGTTGATAATGTTTACCGATTTTCGCAGGATTAATAATATAAACGTAAGTGCAGCGGAAATAAAATAAAGAAGGCAAAGAACACACCGATGTATACTGGTTCACCACCTCGTGGCTAGTCCAGTTCCCCGAGAGACTCTCTCGAAGCTACCACTACTTCCGTTAAGCTTACGGGTGCTTAACAAACCGTTTGCAACTCGAGAACTTGAATCCCACAAGCCTCGACACAACCGCTCGTAGATATGCCGTCTACAAGACTTCACAACCAAGACTTAAATCACATAAGCCTTGAACAACAAGAAGAACAATCTTCTTCAACCTCTCAACAATAGCTCTCAAAAGAGTAGATAAGAGAAATGATTAAGGCTCTAATGGATGACAAAACACTCTCTTAAAAACAAATAGTTTTCTCTCAAAATATATCAATTTGAGGAAGAAATGAATGGAGGATTATAACCTCAAGATATGGGAGTTTAGGAGTGCTTGTTCTTAAGAAAAATGACCAAGGAAGAGTGTTTAAATAGGAGG
>OOIL02000451.1:607381-629738 GCA_900332095.2 Cuscuta campestris | reverse complement strand
ATAATCGATTAATGCATCACCATAATCGATTAATGCATCATAAAAAATCGATTATGGCAGCTGAAAAAATCGATTAAAATTGCCAGAGCCAAATTCCTTCTGCGCAGAAAAGTGATAATCGATTAAAACCAAAGGTGTTAATCGATTAGTTCCTTCTGGACGCGATAATCGATTAATTCCAAAGGTAAAATCGATTATTGCAACAATAATGCCCAAACAAGAAGAACACAAGCATGTGGGCGAGGTGAAGGACAAAATTGGAGCTTATAGGTTGTTTCCAACAAAAATTTCAGGGGTAAGGCTCCTCATCATCTCAAACATTATTCAAAATAAATTTTGAATAAATGAAAGATATTTGGAGTGTAGAAATTGAGTCCCAAAAATATTTTGTGTGTCAAACGATGTACACAAAAATATTTGAATAAAATATTTTTACTTTCCA
This sequence comes from Cuscuta campestris, assembly GCA_900332095.2. Classification (NCBI taxonomy): domain Eukaryota; kingdom Viridiplantae; phylum Streptophyta; class Magnoliopsida; order Solanales; family Convolvulaceae; genus Cuscuta; species Cuscuta campestris. The sequence goes on along the minus strand of OOIL02000451.1, from coordinate 629,296 downwards.
AAAATATTTTCTAATATCAAAATAAATATTTTGATAAATGTTTGACACACTTTTTGTAACTGACTCAATAAATGTATTTTGAACAGTTAAAAGAATTTTTCAACTGACTCTAAAAATAAATATAATTTTTATTTTAACTCTCATAAAAATAATTTTGGAGAGAAGATATTTTTGTCATCCTTACAATAGTTCTTACGACTCAAATAAATAAAAAGTCTTCGGAAATCTTCTACTCCTCCGAGTCCTCCGTTAGGCGCTCCGAACGCGTCTCGGACTCCAATAAAATCCTGTGCACCTTCTTGAATACTTAAAGAAATGACACTTCAAGTCTTCGTGTTTGTCGTTGTAGCACTTTGATCTTGACTTGAATAAATTGTGTTTGTCAATTATCAAAACCTGTGAGTCAACACTTAACAGCACAGAAAGGGTTGAACTCATGCATTCCAACACTTTCGACACTATATATGACAGTTAATGTGGCATTCGACTTCGACGGTGTAGATTGTGATGGTAGTGTCAACAACAATAATTGAGAGCGGCGATGTGAGAGCGGTGATGTTAGGGGTGACAGCGAAATATCAACGGTGAAAATGGTGGATTTCAACAACAACGTGGCGGGCGGCGGAGTTGGATCAGCAGCTTTGAAGATTCAAGTGATACTGACAGGGATGCAATGGCAACGGCGGCAATGGCGCAACAATGATTGTGGCAATGGGTCGACATAGGCAGCAAGTTGTAGTGGAGCGCCCTTGTTGACTTGTTTTTTTAGTTTTAGAGTTGTCGGTTTAGGTGTTGAGGGAAGGGAGAAAAGTGTGTTGGGTTCTATTTTATTTTAATTTTAGTCTATTTTGGCATAAAAACATTAAAATCCTATTTTAGTTCTTCATTCATGTTTTTCTCCTACAAAGGTCTTTTTCCCAAAATTGGTGTGTCAAAGATATAATACTTTTTTCATCCTATAATAAAATTCATCATTTAACTTCAAGAAGTTAAGACCTTCCTTGGATGTTGGTTGTCGCATCTTGGTTGTTTGCTTCAGCTGTTCTGAATGGCTATTTAGTTTAAGTCGTTTGACTAGCTCGATGTGTTGGCTGATCATTAAAACGTTTGGTAAAATTAATTGTTTGAAAATAGTTATTTCAAAAATTTTGAAAAAATTTGCAAATTTGCATGATAGATTAGGGATTTTATCCAATCTAATATTATTTGAATAGTACAAGTAAACTCAATTAAGTTCAGCCCAAGATAAAAATCAAATAAATTATTCAAGACGGAGCAGAGATATATGAACAGAAGAGTATATTTGAAGTGATGTAAAGATATCCAGTGGAACTCGAGAAATTTCATCACATAGAGGCCATGTGAACCTCACATGGAAGCAAGCACACTATCTCCCTATACATTGATTCCTCGTAATTACTCCCTCCGTCTTATAATGATCTTCCCAGAGCATTATTCCAACTTCACAGGAATTTATATTTATTTGTGTTTTTTCATGGCCTATATGATAAAATAAAATATTCTTGTCACCACTTGTTTTGTTGAACTTTTGGTGTAGTTTTTAAATATGTATGTTTTATTTTTTATTTCTATACCAATATTTAAATAAAATAGATTGAAAAAACTTGGGATTTTTCTTCGTTTTGCGAACCGGGAAGATCATTATAGGACGGAGGGAGTATAAAAGAGGCGGAGCTACGTAAAGAGGAGGAGGTCGTGGTCTANTCTTATAATGATCTTCCCAGAGCATTATTCCAACTTCACAGGAATTTATATTTATTTGTGTTTTTTCATGGCCTATATGATAAAATAAAATATTCTTGTCACCACTTGTTTTGTTGAACTTTTGGTGTAGTTTTTAAATATGTATGTTTTATTTTTTATTTCTATACCAATATTTAAATAAAATAGATTGAAAAAACTTGGGATTTTTCTTCGTTTTGCGAACCGGGAAGATCATTATAGGACGGAGGGAGTATAAAAGAGGCGGAGCTACGTAAAGAGGAGGAGGTCGTGGTCTACATTCTCATACTCCACATACTAGTTAGCTTCCTCTTCAAGCTTGGAGCTCTAGTAATGACTCCAAACTCTTACACTCATGTATATGTAAACTCCTTCAAGATTAATAAAAGCTCTTTGCCTTGGCATGGTACCGCCTAAAAGAGCCCGTGCTTTTCTCCCGATTTGAATTTCCACGTATAAATACTTTCTCCCTGCTTTATTTATTTATTTATATTTATTTATCAGATTTCACCATTGGGTGCGGTGCCGACCCGATAACGAGTTCATTGGGTTGACGTCCCAAAAAAGCAGTTTTCATCACTGGCGCCACCGTGGGACTCGAGTACAAAAGTTTACTTGTTCCGAGTCTCTAAAAAAAGAGATAGAAAAGTGGGAGAGAAAGTTTTTTCTTTAAAAAAAGAACAAAGAAAAAGTGGAGAGGTACTTTAAAAAAAGTGAAAGTACTGAGTAAAAAAATAAAGGAGAGTAGATATGAGATTGGCTAGGAAAGAGAGAAGCGTAGAAAGATGAAGGGCAGGGAAAAGTCAACCCTTATCCGTCCGGCGAGCTCCCTCACTCTTGCGGTCCATGATTGCCTCAAGTGGTCCGTTCCAGACTTCAAGGGTCCTTGCCGGCCTCCAAGTGGTCTGTTTCAGCTTCCAAGTGTCCATGTCGGCCACTAGTGGTCCGTTTCGGCTTCTAAGGGTCTGCCCTCCAAGTTGTCTGTTCCAGCTTCCAAGGATCCACACCGAACTCTAAGGGTCCACGCCAGCTTCTAAGTGGTCCGTTCCAGCTTCCAAGAGTCCATGCCGGCCTCTAGTGGTTCATTTCGGCTTCCAAGGGTCCATGACGGCCTCTAGTGGTCCGTTTCAGCTTCAAAGGGTCCATACCGGTCTCCAAGTGGTCCGTTCTAGCTTCCAAGAGTCCACGCCGGCTTCTATTTTGTAGGCCTATTTTCATTGTCCATTTGATAAAATAATATAGTCATATCACCTTTAGTTTTGTAGATTTTTTTAAGTAGTTTTTTTATTCTCCCTCCGTCCATTATTAAAGTTCCCGGTTTGACCGGACACGCACTTTAAAAAAATGTAAAAATTTCCTTGACTTTCCCAAAATACCCTCCACCTTACCCCACTTCCCCACCCATTCCTATCCTGCATTCCTGCCCAAATTACTGCCCCCAACCCAATCGGCCAGAACAAAATTCCGGCAACCCAAATAGTCAAATTTCCGGCTAGAGAAAATTTTGCCCAGCCTCAACATTTTAGAATTCGCGTGGGCATCTTTTCAGACCCAAATCGAGCTATCCCACACCGTGATGGAAGAATAGAAGAAGATCTGAAGATGAAGAAGAAGATCCTTCCTCGCCGCTAATCTCCTTACAGACAGAGATATGAGCGATCAAATCGAAAAGAGGAAAAGAAATAAGAAGAGATGAAAATGGAGGACGGCTGGACCAAATCCAAAGGGTGGAGGTGAGAAGAAAAGAAAGAAAAATAAGAGAGGAAGAAGAAGAACGAGGAGGAAAAAAAGGTCGGTGGAATCGAAAGAGGGGGGGAAGAAAAGAGAGAGGAAGAAGAAGGAAATAAGAACAAGAAGAAAAAGAGGAGGAGAGAAGAGAAATCAGAAGAAGGGAAGAAAAAGGAGAGATGGAATGGGAAGTTTCTATAGAAGAAGAAGAAGAAAGGACACAAAAGAAAAGGAAAGGAGAAGAAAGAGAAAGGGAGGGGGGGGGCTGCCGCAGGAAGGAACGATAAGAAAAAAGAAATAAAAGAAATAGGAAAGGCACTTAAGTCATTTTAACAAAGAAAACTTACTAAAAAAGGAAATGGGAACATTATTTATAGACGAACTGAAAAGGAAAGTGGGAACTTTAATTATGGACGGAGGGAGTATGTAATTTTTATTTTTTTTAATTCTACAACACTTTTCATATAAATGATTTGAAAATAACTTCAATCAAACATCATAACGTGCAACGGGAAGATAATTTTTGGATGGAGGGAGTAACTGTTTAAGCTACCAAACTTTAATTTAACAACGAAAATGGAAATTTTACAGCGAAACTTCCGGCAACCACCGCGACTAACTCTGGCAGTTCCGACAGCGGCGAACTACTATGGCTTGCTCTCCTCACTCTCAAGAACACAATGGAATGAAAATGCTGAATTTTGGTGTAAGAATGAAGGAGATTCCCAGTGGAGGTAATGCAATTTTGTCTGATTTTATACGCCTCTCCCTGATTGTCAAACTCTATAAATCACTTATTTTTGGGGTCTTATCTCAGTAATTAATTAATTATCAATTAATTAATTCTGATAGATCTTTTTTCGGAGCGTCACAGTTCTGACTATGAGACTGTCACTTTTATAGAAGCTATGTCTAAAATGTCCTTAGTCGAATATTTTGTTAATATGGACGTCATAGTGTACTAAGACTAATACGTATGAGACAAGATAGCTGCGTCTCATAGACTATGGATATTGGTATCTCAATCTATATGTAAGTACATATCTAGAGATCTGGTACTGGACTAACCCACCATGAGAATACTATATGAGTATTATTTTAATGTGTTAGCAATATTCTCATTCAACCATTAATATAACTATTCTTATATTTGAGGTCTTACGATCTTAAATATGTTGTCCTACATGATTTGGTTAATAACTAATGTCATCTGAAATACTGGTGGACGCACAGTTATATTTTGGGTATGTAGTTAAGCATATGTAAAGGTGTGAATGACATAGAAAGAATTTATCCCTTCCATTGTGATAAAGTGTAATATCTTTGGGTCCACTGATTTATGTGACTTTGGAAGTATATGGTCATACCTGGATAAATTAATATATGTGATACTAATACTCCGTGTTAAAAAGTTTAACTCTAATAAGGATATACTTCTCATACCTTGTGTTAAATCATGATGTTGGAAGTAAAGGGACAAGAGTTATACAAATGACATTTGTCATTTGAGGTATTGTTGCCATGAACATATTGTTTATAACTTGGTTAGTGATGATGTGTTGCTAGATAGCGCTTATCATTTATAATAAGCCCTCCGTCCCCCATAGATCTTCCCAATAGCCCTTTTTCTTTGTCCACAATAGATCTTCTCATTTCATTTTTTTACAATTAAAATACCACAACTACCCCCACTTACTTTATTTATTACACCTCACTCACCTCATTTAATACACTCCACCCATTTTTCATTAAGGGTATTATGGTAAACTTTCAAATTTTTTCAACTCTCCTTAAAAACCACCAAAAGTCAAAATGAGAACATCTTAGGAGGACGGAGGGAGTATTAATTATGAATTAGAATTAATATTATTGTCGACATTATAAATAGTTAAAAGGGTCACACACATAGAATAATTGAACGAAGTAAAATATTAAAAGTGAATAATATTATTTACATGTGACGTAAATAAGTAGTTGGAAATTTTATTTTGACATTTAAATTATATGACAATTAAATTTGTCAAAATGATACTCCGTATTTAATAATAAAATATAATACATATTTTAGGCATACATAAAAACATGGTGATATGTGTGTGTGTATCGAACCAAATCTTGGTATACAAATATATATCTTATTTATTTTGTTGTTATTTTATGATAATTAAAGATGACAAAATAAATTAGAATATTAAATTGAGGTAGGGCTGAAAATGAGGAAGAGTAAGGAAAGAGTTTGATTTTGTTTCTAACTCTTTTGTAACTTGCTCGTTACACCAATCCCTCCATGACACCTTCCGATCTGGTTTCTGCAAAAGATAATGTATTCTTCTAACAATAATTTAAAGTTTTCGTAAGACAATAGCATTTAGATACAATTTTTTTATTTCCACTGCGTTATCTAAGCAGTGTAGCCCAACAGGTCCGGAGATATTGTATAAACAAATTTCAAACCCTTTTTAACCTTTACCTATAATAAAAGATAGGATAGTGGTAAGAAGGGAGCATTTCCTCAGGGAAAGTATAATGAAAATACTTCTCTTAACTATAAAGTAAAAGGTGTATAACAATCTATAATAAGAACTCACTCACACACAGGCGGGGGGGGGGGGGGTTCTTTGTTTAACAGAATGTTGAAGAAGTTTGTATAAAAAGTAACAGTAGAAGGAATTCAAAGTATTTGTTAGAGTGTTCAAGGAAATAGAACAGAGAAGAGAGATACTTATTCAAATAATAAGAGAAAGGACTTGGATTGATGTTGAGGAGTAATGGAATCAAATTCTTGCCAAATAATTAATTTCAAGGTTATTTAAACTAGACTTAAGCCAAAGTTGTGGAAGAGTAGGCCCTTGAGTAGTTTCTACCCTTCCCCACCTCTCCTACAAGTCTAGTAGCCCTTAGTTAACCCTGCATTAACTTCAAGCCCTACTGTCTAAACAAAAACTAAAGACCTGGCCTTAATTCCCTATTAGACAGTACTTTGAGATTAATGGCTTGGCTTTGGATCCGCACTCAACTCTCCCTGCAAGAGCTTAGCTGAGACGTACCAAATATCACAGCATATCCAGCAGAACGTATTAATGAAATATGAATCGAAAAAGAAAGAGAGAAGTTAAAGGTAGTCTGGAAACATACCAAATATCACAGCATATCCAGCAGAACGTGTCTTAAGCTCACTGGATTGTGCGCAGATGGAAACTTTGATATCCTGATAGTTGATATTGAACTCATAAACACTGTATAGATTTGAGCATAATCGTTCCAGCATTTCTTACATTGCTGCATATAAGGCTATCAGAGAATGAAGAGCACTCATACTGTCATACATTGCTAAGAGTACACAACCAACCCCTGATCAAGGAGCAAAGAGTCAAACCGAATATGAATCGACCCATTTCCAAACATGTTTTTTACATGTAATAGCTCCCTCAGCGACTCCTCTATCGCCAAGACCCTCGTATTCTTCTACCTCTTCAGTCCAGAAATCTCCTTCCGGGAGACCTTCAACTGTGGCATCAATGGTGTGCAGGACATAGCGAGCCAGCAACCCCGGGTATGACACCGAAACCCTCTCCTCCACCTTCTTCGCATACGAATTGGGTCGTATTCTCACAATCTCCTTAAAATCAGAGTCCCGGCCAACTATCTGGCCTAGCTCTTCTTTAATTGCACGAAGAACAGCAGATTCGACACTCTCGCAAGGTTTCATTTTCTCGGACAGGGGCCGGCCTCGGTTCCTGACACTGCCGTCGGACAATTCCTGGTGCGATTCGACGAGGACTTTGTTGTCTTTCCGAATGACCCGGACTGAAACGACCTCCAGCGTCCGGATCGGAGGCACGGAATCGGACAGGGAGGATTCGCCCTCAGAGATTTCAATCCAGAGGTTGATGACGTTCTTGGTTCCGGGCTTTACACCCCAAGAGGCGAAAGAGTCCGATGGCAAACGGGGGTTGAGCCAATCGGAGAGGGACTGCGGGGTCGGGAAAGTGAGGCTAGGGTTTCTGAGTCCATTCGAAGCGGGCAAGAACATGGCGGCGATTTTAGGGAACGGGGTGAGGGGTGAGAGTTTCTGGAGGATGGTATTGGCCGATTTGGAAGAAGAGAAGAGAGTGAATATGGATAGTGCGGTGGCGACTACGTCGGCGAGAAAGGTGGGCTTTCTTTGAAGGCGGTTCTGCACCCGTCCTCTTACTACTCTTCAAGGCTGATTTGGCTTCTTGAAGGACGGCTAGGAAAATTACTTCAATTTAGTGTCCTTTTGGTGCACGGAATGAGATGGAATTGTAAGAGAGTTAAAATTCTACACACGATTCATTTGAGTGAAATTGAATTCTCCATTTTCAATTCATTTTTGGCATTATCAATTCTAAACCCACATATTTGTGATACCAAAACAACAATGTAATAATTGTTATTCCCAATTTAAATTTTATAATTTGAATTTCATATATCAAACAGAGTCTTACACTTTTATTTTCATGCTGCCTGAGATGTCCTGCATGAAGAATGAAGGAATGAAGGGTAAAAATCACGTGTCTAAAAATTAAAATGCACTATCACAATTCTCAAATGTTATATTCCTTCCGTCCAAAAATTTCTTTTCTGGTTTGACTTGGTACGAGATTAAGAAAAGTTAAAAAGTATAAAGATTTTACATGTGTTAACCTTGATGTGATTGAATAAAGTGAATAGTGTAGATAAAAAGTGGGGGTATAATGGTACATTCATTAAAAAAAATTTGCCAAAAGAAGAAACGAGAAATAAAATTTAGACGATCCAAAAAGGAAAATGAGAAAGAAATTAATGGACAAAGAGAGTATTATACCAGCAGATAGGTATTCAAGCCTACACAGATGCTTATTGGGCAGAAAATCTGAATGATAAGATATCTATCTTAGGTTACTTTACTCTTGTTGGAGGTGATCTAGTCACGGGGAAAAGCAAAAAACAAAATGGTGTTGCATTACCAAGTGCAGAAGCAGAGTTTAGCAGCATTGTTCGAGGATCTACGAAAGTTCTCTCGCTTTGAAAGTTCCTTAAATAATTGTGATATCCACCAAGAGGAAAATGTCGAATAGTGTGTGACAATACTGCAGCTATAAGTATATATGAGAACCCTGTGCAACATGATTACACCAAACACATTGAGATTGACCTTCACTTCATCAAAGAGAGATCAATATCATCACTCTACCATATATCCGATCAAAAGGACCAACTTGCATATGTTCTATAGTTGGAGGCTTTCAAGAGAAATTGTGCAAGATGAACATTACAGGGAGTGGAGTAAAATGCATTTTCTCACGGGTAAATTGTGGAACATGTGATCTGCGGTGAATAGTTATGTACACTCTCTTTATAATATTAAAATGTACGGATCATACTTTCAAATGTATGATATTTTTTTTAGATAACAGCTCCTTCTAGACAAATACGGAGTAAAAATTAAAAAAATGAATAACCAAACTCAGATAAATAAAGTACGGAGTATTAAATATTCATCTAAACTATCATTACATTATAATAAATAAAGAATTAACATTAACATGTACGGAGTACTCGGTAAACCACTGATTATGGATTTGCATTTGAGTGCGGATTTCCTGGCAAGTTATATTTTAGCCCAAACTTATGTTTGCCATTGCATTTTGCTCCAAAAAACCAAATGGATTCTTAGGGGAATGGCATTTTTATTCAAAGGTTTCCAAGCAATGCACAACACAAATATCATGTGTGTTAAGTGTTAATTAACCCTAGGAATTGTACAGAACATTAGTACAGAGTATTTGTTTTGTAAGAAAGCCTTTAAATACAACTTCTATTTTCCTTTACGTTTCAAAACGAGTGTTCAAAACCCGCTGGTCTAGAGAAAGGTTCCCCGGGGGTACATAAAAACCTATAGAAACAAGCAGGTTAGACAAGGAGTGAATGAACTCCTAACTATATATTCTCCATATTCTAACCCAAAAAACTCATCTATATCTCTCTACACTGTCATGCCAACCCCTTGCTGACATTTCCAAATGCACATTCGCTGAGACGAATTATATGGTAATGAATAAATGATTCGCAATGCTAACCAGTTGATGCATCACCCGGTGGCGGTTCGCTTGGAAATTGGCGAACAAACTGTCCTTTCACTCTTGGACGCTGCTCCGCAAGCTTCTTCCTGCTTTCGTATCTTACCTGTTTGTTACCAAATCCAAAGATTGGTCGATTTATCAGTATTTTCAAGGACCATGCTACATTTACACCAAAATTTGTACCCCAAACTTACACCAAAGGTATACTCCAACATTTTGATGGTTCACACTGACTGACAGAAAGTGTTGGTGCGTTAACAAAAATTACATTGACACAAAGTGTTGGTGCTTTGACAAAAATTAGCATTACACCAACATAAAATGTTGGTGCACACTTGCGGTGTACAAATGGGGTACAAAACCTTGGGGTACAAGTAGCATATGTGCCCCCCCCCCCCACACACACAACAATAACACACCTTTTTCTCAAAGCATCTGTCTTTCCTCTTCAAGCGAAACTTGTTGAGTGCAGCCTGTCGTAGTAACTTTTGGGAGTTGGCGTCTTGGACAGCAGAAACTTGTTCCATCCTATACTCAGTTGTAGGTTTGATGGAAGTATGGTGCCAGTTCATGACACCATTGCAGATGTTGTTGTTTGCACTTTGATCAGTTGGAGATGGAACATGTCCCAGTTCGGTCTGAGTGATGCCCGAAGTGACATTATGATCACTTAAACCGTTACACTGCTGATGGGAGTGCATAGCTTGATTATTAAAGCAATTAAACGGGTGCTCCTGGAAAGGAGAATTCTGTGGGGTAGCTGAGACTGGACACTGCAACGAAGAAGCCATAAAACCGTAGGAGTTATTGCTTAGACCATCAAACCTCACACCGTTGCTTACTGGGGTTTGGAGATGTCTTTGGGAGCTCATAGTTGGGCCATGAGAATCAGAATTATGACCATCGTCTTTCTGTTGATTTGTCAATTCTCTGTGCTGCACCCCCTTGCTAACATATCTGCATATATAGTTTGTTATGTAACTTCCAATATACTCATTGTTTTCTAATAAATCAAAGAGAGCAATTTATTAAAAAGAGGGTATAGGGTATAAAAATCTTTTCCTTTCCTTTCATGAAAAAAAAAAAATTATGTTCAACTGTTTAGCCAGGACAGTAAAATAAGTCCAGTAAAAGGCTTGCTAGAATCAAATGGGCACTTGTGAGAAACAAGAAAACTCACCTAGTAAAGGCGGACACATCTGAATGCTTCAACCTATGCTTCTCATCTGGAAATTGGTTGACAGAACCACTAGGATACCTCTTCAAGGAAAGTTCCAGTGGAGGAGAAGAAGAAGCAACCTTGTTTTCACCAACATTTGAACCAGAAACATAATTGCATTTCGTGTAGTTATCAAATGATCCAATCAAACTCATGGCCTGCTTAGAAGATGCCATTCTAGCTTCATAGGAACTCCTGTCTTCTCCACTAGCTACTGCAGTGTAGCATTACATTGGACAAGTTAGACAATATCGCCCGCATACACATAACAGAAAGAACAACAAAGGATTCCCAAGATAGAACTGCAAAAATAAATTCACCTTCCACTTGATTGTCGGGATCCCTCAACTGAACATCCAAAGCAATTGGATGAGGTTCTTGAGTTTCTGGCTTTGTGCAAGAGCTCTGGGTATGACCATGAAATAAAAGAAACACGATATGGCTCAAAATGTGTGAAACAATATTTTCAATGTAAGGAGTACTGAAGAGGAGGATTAGCTCTACCTGAGCATCACTTCCTTTCTCAATGCATTCCCTATTCCTTTCAATACAAACCTCAAAACCACTTGAATGGTTACTAAAAGCATCATTTTCAGCAGTGGCTTCGACCTTCGGTTGCACGACACTCTCCTCACCTTGTCCATGCCCAATTCTGCTTGACTGAGTGAAATACATATAAGAAAACGAGGTTCTCTCCCTGAACAATGAATTTGAAAGAGATAATTTACGAGACTTAAGTATTATTTGCTTACAACTTGTCTCCTCCATACATGCTGCCACAAGTTCCTCAACTCATTTTTCCTTAATGGCTTGACAAGAAAGTCAACCGCTCCTCTCAACATGCATTTATAGACAGTACTAATCGAATCATGTGCAGACATCACTGTAACACGGATGCAGAGCGACAAATAACTGATTAATTAAGTAAGCCACATGTATAAAGAGCATTGCAGCTGATAATGACTAGTAAAAAACATACTTATAACGGGAACATTTTTGCAGATTTCATGTTCCATGATAAGTGTGAGAAGGGCATATCCAGAGATCGAGGGCAGATCGACTTCTGTCAAAATGAGGTCTACATTTCGGGGCCGCCTCTTTAGCACTTCCCATGCCTTTAAACCATCACCAACTGCAGCAACTGCAAAAATCATAAGAAGCCCTGAGCTGCTTTTCATCAAATTCAGACTTTAGAAGCCATATGGTCTAAATTGTCTCGCCAAATCAAAATTGTTAAAGGAAAGAACTTTGAGGGGGGGCAAAACCCAGATCTTTAATGAAAGAAAAACAAAACATAAACCAGCTAACAAGAAAATGTCATAACTGCCACATAAGAAAATTGCAGAATCCTAAATAAATATATCATTCCATATTCATAGTGTGAATAATCGGAGAGTAATTAGAGTCGATTTCGAGTATTTTAACCTTTATAACTGCATTTCCTGAGAAGAGCAGCGATGATCTGCCGGGTAGAATCATCAGATTCCACCAGCAACACTCTGAGAACCATTTTGGGCAAGAATCTCTCCCACCTCACCATCGCCTCCACCTCCGCGGCTGCGGGCCCCGACCCGTCTCCTTCCTCGGCCTTCCTCTGCTCCGCCGCCGGCAGCAATTCAATCCCCTCTGTTTTCAGACGGTCCAGCTCAACTGCACCTCCGCCGACACTACTCACCGCAGTTTCGCCCATTTTCCGATGATGGGTCTTCGGAGCAACTGCAAGATAAAGATCAACTGAAACCAAGAGACGCAAAGATTATTATTCTCTCCCTGTGTTAAGGCTGTAGAAAAATATCTCCGGAATGGGAGAGAGCACAGTCGCTTCAGTGATCCAACGGTGGAAACGCAAAGTAGTTCAGCTGCTTCCGCGATCTAACGGTGGAGAATCAAAGTCCTTGTTTATACGCCTAATGGCGTTCAAGTAAATTGGTACGGAGTGTTACAGAGATCATCGCAAAATATCTAGAGGACTCTTGGTGTGTCTGGCCCGAATTTGCCACGTTGGCTCCTTAATGGCCTCCCAATTCCAAAAGCAAAATAGACAATGGTCTTTTTGGGTTGTTGGGTTCATCCTTAAAATATAAAAATAAATAAATAAATAAAAACCTCACCCACTATATTTCTCCAATTTAATTACTCCTTCAGTCCTTCTATACAAAATTTTATTATTTTATTTTTGGCCTGTCCTAAACAAATCACTTCCTTTCATTTTCCATTATTTTAGTAAGCCAAAGAAGTTTTTACATGATAGAGATTAGTGCTTTCATTATCTCAAAGTTAAAATCTAAATTATGGATTTTTTTCAAATTTTTTATGAGCCGATATAAAAATCTTTTCTATTTTTTCAAAGAATCCAATTCTTACAAGATATTTATATACTAAGATTCATAAAATAAGTGTCGACTCTAGAGTATATAATAATATGCCAACATTGACAAGGGGAGTACATCTTTAGGTATTAATTAAATAATACTCCATCCATCTCAAAATAAAATTCATGTTAATTTACGATGTTTGATTAAAATTATTTACAAATAAATATACACAAAAAATGGTATTGAATAAAAAATAAAAAGTATATATTAAAAAAGAAAAAATTATCCAAAATAATCTCAACTTTACTCTGTCTTTTAAAAATAATGCCACCTTTCACTGTAATGCATAATAATCCCAACATTACTGAAATTTTTGTGTTTTGGGACGACGTTAAGTTGTTAGTGGCAGTTTAACGGAATGTCCTATTTTGTACAACAAAATAAGGTTGAGATTATTTTTGGTGAATTTTCATTTTTAGTTTTTTTGAAATTTTTATTTAAATTTTTAAAATGACTTTCTACATCAATTTCTTTTTCCTTTTTTAAATATTTTTCTTATCTTATAAAAAATAAAAAAATATATAAAATATAAAAAATAATAAAAAATAACCAAAATCATACAACATTAATGAAATAAATAAGGTAATAGATAGAAATTAAACTAAAATTGAAAAGAAAAAAATAAAAATATAACAAGTGGAGTGCTCTAGCATTTTACGCAGTATACAGAGTATTAATGAACTATTTATTTTTTGAAAGAACAGGTAAATTTAGAATTATTCTAGATAAGTTTTGCTAAAAATATGAAGAAGTGGTACATTAATACTTTGTATAGTGTGTAAAATGTTAAAGCCCACTCCATATATTTTTATTTTATTTCTTACCAGTTTCAGGTTAATTTCTATTGATTACTATTTTTTTTATTAATTTTGTATGATTTTAGTTATTTTTTTATTACTTTTATCCAAAGTTAGACTAATCTTTAAAAAATGGAAAGTAATTTAAAAAGTTTAAATTAAAATTTAAAAAAAAAATGAAATTCTTAAAAAATAATCTCAACTTTCGTTTTGTTGCGCAAAACATGCTGTTTCTGTTAATTCACCGTTAGTCACTTAACGACGGCCCAAAATAGGCCATTTCGCAAATTTCAGTAAAGTTGGGATTATTATGCATTGGAGTGAAAAGTGAGATTATTTTTGAAAGACCGGATAAATTTGAGATGATTCTACATAATTTTTCCGTTAAAGAATTATACTATCAAAAATCTACAAAATAAGTGGTTATTTTTTTTTTCGAACGATCGGTGAATAGCAACTAGAAATCATTTTTTGTGATGAAAGGAATAGTAGAATTGTAGGGTAGTACATACAATATTTTTTTATTTTTTTGCAAAATAAATCAAAATTTTTTTTTCTGTATCATTATACGATACGGAGTATAATTAATTAGTCAGAAAAAATTGGAAGAAATTGAAATAAATTAAAATGAGTTGAAAACAATTGGAAGGATCGGAGTGAGAAAAATATTGAAATAATTATTATATTGATGTGATTTAAACTATTCTTTAAACTATTCTGTTTCCTTTTTTTTATCTCATTTTGTTTTCCCTTATGATAGTACTTTTTTTGTCCCAAATCATAGTAATATTTGAGTGACCACAGTCACTATGATTTTTTTTTTTACTTTTTGAAATGAGTATCAATCATATAATTTGTTGTATCTTAATTTGCATGGCACTAATTCGTGTAACAAAAAAAGAAGCAAATAAAGAAACATTTTTTTTGGATATTCGTTGAAAAAATGGATGTAAATCATTTGATGATGTCTTGAACAAACAAAAATAATTCTACATCATATTTTATATATCAAAACAATAACAAAAAAGATTCAGGGCTAACGATGTTAATTTTACATTTGAATCTACTCATCGATTTCACATGATTTATATTTTTTTATCTAATTATGCAAAAGAATGATATGATTTATATAAGATGAAAACAGTAATTATTTTTTGTTTCATAAAAATTAATTAAATCACAATATTATTTTAAAATTGGGAAATTTACCTATATAGTATTAAAACATAGTGAGTTTTCCAATATAGTATCATATCTTATTTCCCACTGGTTGTACTATTGTTCAATGTCTACTGGACATTGTTCAAGTAAATATCCACCGCCACTAGACATTGTTCAAAGTAAATATCCATAGCCATTGGACATTGTTCCCGTTACTAGGCATTATTCAAGCACTATTTAGGGAATAGAAAATTTTAAGTACTAAATAAAGAGAAGACATAAAATAGGGAGTATGTCTTTTCTTTATTTAGTACTTAATAAAGAAAAGACATACCGTACTTCTTAAATTTTTAGTACTATTCAGTGTAAATTTCACTTAAAAATTTCCAAATAAAGGTAAAACACAACTATTACAAATTTAAAAAATAATGTATGCACATTTCCGAGTTACATAAGTTTTAATCAAAGAATATAGAGTGTACAACTACTTAGATGGTTAAAAGTTGTGCTACGTCTTGTGTCTTACAAAAATGGTATAAAGAAAAATAATTTTTTTATTTCGTAAATAATAAATAAAATGCCACTATACATTATTAAAACTATTTTGATTAAAAAAGAATTCACTTTGAATAAATCCATTCTTTTTTAGTTTTAAATGAAGTATTAAAATCTCGTATCATTAATTCTTTATTGTTTGTTCCGAATAATCATTTCATCAGTCTCATAGCTTTATTCTTATTTAAATTTTTAGGGTCTCTGATATAATGTTTTGACCAATAATATTTCTATTTATATATAAATATATATTATTGAACTAAAATTAATTTTTAGGACAGAGATATTTTTTTAATAAATTGTGGCATTACATCAAATTTTCTATTTTAATTGGGAGAAATAGAAAGGATAAGAAAAATTTAGAGTGAGTGCCTGAGTGGAAAAATCTTAGAAAAGTGAAAGAATATTAGAAGTAATGAATCAGAACCAAGGACATAAATTAATTCTAAACACTTGCCGAATTAAATAGTTATCTGAAAAGTTATAAATTGAGTTATAATCTCAATCACTTAGTAAGTTGTATAAGCTCCATATTTTTCGTATGAATATTTTGCAGTTACCAGACTTTAAACTCGTCATCTTTTTCTGGCCCTTATACCAATTCCTGACTTTTACAAGTTACGACTCACCGGCCAACGACTATAGGTCATATTATACGAGAGATATCTTGTTGAGGGTCCCACAGGGAAGCTAGATATTTTTGCTGCGGAATATGGTTTCCAACTTCCTATGGATATGTGGTTGACACGTGTAACTCCCACACTCTGAAATCTTTCGTTTGTGGCCATGGAGCTGTCACACAACCCACGCTATCGTACGGTTTTCGTTCAATGCAACGACCTCCCCATATTTAATTCGTAATTTTCAGCACCTCTAAAATAATGGATCGTGATTGTTGATGCTTCTCGACTCCTCTTTATTTCATTCCAAAAACTAAATTTACAATTTCATTTTGGAAAATGCTACGGGTACACCAAAAGTGTACCCTAAACATCCCCTCTCCATCACCTCAAAAAAGAAAGGAAATTCAAAAAAAATGAAAAATAAAAACAATATAAAATGAATGGTAGAAAGGGGAGTGGTGTACATTTGGGGTACACATTTGGTGTACCCCTTTCATTTTATTAAATTTTAAAAATGGTCAAAATTAAGAGTCATGCTAGGGTACACATAAATAGTTATCCCATTTACTCAAAATTTTCTCATTTTTCTAATTTTTATAAAAAAATTGAAAGTCAAAATAATTTAGAGAAAAAAGACTAAAATAGGAGTAAACCAAAACAAATGTAAAAAAGTTTTATGTCTTTATTCCAAAAATATGACTTACAATGTAAATAAAATGTTAATCATGAAAGAAAAATATGTTTGATTACATTATACTTGATGGTGTAAATTACTTGACCGGTCAAACTACACTAGACCGGGTCTAGAATAGTCTGCTCGATTTGGTAAAGTAAAGAAAGTAAAAACACTCAAATTGACCGGTAGGACTTTAGGTGGAACACCTGTAGCCCAAGTTATATTATAACAGAGAATGCACGGTCACTTTTACAAGGGAGTTTAGAGAGAATGAACTCGGATACCTCTTTCTGAGGTTTACAGCAGTATATATACTAGGTTTCGGGGGACAGGACCACGTGCGCCCACGTGGGGGCACGATGCTGATGTAGGCGAGGTGATTGTCCCTGAGCTGCCTTGTCATCTTGCGAGGGGGGCTGTGCCCTTGTCGTGTTCTGGTTTGGAAAAGTTTCTTCGGCATCTCCACTAATTCTCCAGTAATGTCAACCACAACAGTCCAAGTCCTTTTGGACTCTTCCTGCCGACACCCTTCAATCTTCGGAAACTTCACCGGTTGGTTCTTGAGGGTTGGATTAGCTAGCTTCGAAGGATGGATTTAGACGATAGAAAAGTTTGACCGGTATACTATCCGAAGTGTACCGGTCAACCTTTTGGTCAACCATCTATCCCCTTCGCTGACGATTCAGGTCCTTCATTCGAGTTTAACCTCTTTGACCGGTCAACTATTCAGTTCCGTCCTTTGCCCGGTCATGGGTGAGATACACCCATCAATACTAGTGTTAACCCCGTGCTTCGCACGGGCTCGTATACATTCTAAATTTTTGATATTCTATAAATATAATTTTATTTATTTTAATTTTCGAATAGTGGCATAATATGTGATAGATAAATATTTTTTTAACTCTAAGATATGTCATTTTTCAAATAATATAATTTAAATATAGATGTACATGCACAAAAGATTCTATAAGTATTTTTTTAAACGTAGTAAAAAAGAAATGATTTATTGTTTTAGAATGTATACAAGTAAAAAAGAAATGATTTATTGATTTATCTGTGTGTGTGTCTATTATTCTCTTGTAAATAGTATTAATTAAAAAAAGTGAGATGAGACTAACCTTCTCCTTCAATAGTAGGCAACCAATCTTTCACAGAAAGTAAAGCCTCAACTGTGTCCGAGTTAAGTGAAGCACGTGTATCCTCAATAACTCTACGAGCTCAACTAAAAGTAGACTCAGAAGGCACTGTTGTGCATGGAATTGCTAATACATCACAAGCCATTTTTGAAAGAATCGGGTACCTACCGCCATTATGCTTCCACCAATTCAAAATATCAAATGCATTGTCTTATTCATACACTAATCCCTCATCGAGATACAAATCAATATCACTTTTCTTAGCAATGGAAGTGGCACTAGACTGAGCAGCAAGTTCCTTGAACCTAGCTAAAAGAGGGCACATGTAACTTGATCATCATACTCCACAAACAAATCATTTTAAAAAGTTTGCATTATATGTATAAAACTATTTGGATAAACATCATCATTACTCCCAAAAGCAGCGTTAACAAGTGTCAATTTATACCTAGGATCAAGAATTGAAGCAATTGTCAAAACCATACAACACTCATCCCAATATTTATCAAACTTTGTTTGCATAAGAAGTGCCATTGCTGAAAGATCGGGATCAATACTCTTACATCACTCTTTCAAGCATTCCCTTATTTAACAAACAAAAGTGAAGCAAAGAGGGGCTGTTGGATACTTACTCCCTGAAAGTGCTTCTGTTGCATTTTTAAAAAATTTCAAATGCTTACAAATCTTAGCACCAATTTCCCACTCTTCTTTGGATGGTAAGTAAATGTAATTACTATCTAATTCAGCCAAATGCTTAAATGCTTCTTTGAGGTCAAGGGCATTCATAACCATATCATATGTTGAATTCCACATAGTATCGCACTCCAAACTTACTCGTCTCTTTAGATTTAGTCGAGTCTGAACCAAGGCAGGATGGAATTTTTCTTCTCTTTGTACTGACTCATTCACATATTTTACACTATCATGAATTTTTCCAATTAATTCTTGAATCACATCCATTCCTTTTTTTCACAATTAAATTCATGATTTGAGCAGAACATCGAATATGAAACATCTCACCATTACAAACAAGTGCATCCTTCCTATTCAACCAATCCCTAATGTCATCCAACATGCCAAAATTTTGTGAGGCATTATCGACGACAACAGAAAATAACTTCTCATCAATATTCCACTCAAGAATACGATTTTTCAACCAATCACACAAACGCAACCCATTATGTGGACATTCAACAACATGAAAAGCTAGTAATTTACTTTGCCATATCCAATCACAATCAATGTAATGACAAGTTACACAAAAGTATCCACAGTTTTGATGATCCGATGTCCAGCCATCAGTTGTAACAGTAATTCGTGAATTTAAATTTCCAAGAACACTTACAAAAAATCTCTTTTCTTCATTGTAAACTTCCATCAAATCATTTTTCACAATGTTCCTTGAGCAAAATTTATAAGATGGCATGCAATATGAAATCCAATGTCCAAAGTATTCATACTGGACATAAGAAAAAGAAAATCATGTTTCGCTATCATTTTAGCAAACAAAGCTCTTTCAATTGATGAATCAAACTTGTTTGTTTTAATCTTATTAGATGGGTTGACATTATCTATAGATTTTCTAATAAAAGCTTGTCTAATATCAACCGATTTTTTAGAAAGAGGGTAAACATCATTATGATTTTCAAGTGAGTAGTGCGAGCCTTACTTGATCCATCGAATTCTTGTTTACATCCCAAGCAAGTTGCAATAACTTTACCACCTCCAAGACACTCCTTGTCATAATAATCCCAAACCCGAGAAGTCAACTTTATTTTTTAACATTGAGTTCTGCACCTTGATGTGGAACAACTGCTTTGGAAGTAATAGCATAAGTGTTTGCAGTTGATTGTGAAGAAGCACCGATGCTTTGTTGAGTTTAGTCTGCCATTTGTCTACAAAACTATCAAACATCTATGTACTAATCCCTAGCGTAAATGCTAATTACGATTACCAAACATCTATGTATTAATCCCTAGAGTAAAACGTTGGTCAAGCAACTCATAATCAACTGAGTTCAAATAGCTAAAGCTAATTGCAGCAGCTCAGGTAATATATATATATATATATATATATATATATATATATATATATATATATATATATATATATATATATGTATATGTATATATATATATATATATATATATATATGTATGTATGTATGTACGTACGTATGTATGTATATGTATATGTGTGTATATATATATATATATATATACATACATACATACATACATACATACATACACACACACACACACACATATATGTGTGTGTGTGTGTTCCCGTGAGAATGCATCTTATGGAGAGAAATAAGAATAAAATCTAGCCATTGGATCTGATCCCTCGTTAGGCTCAGATTGCATTCAGATTGCACCCTGCGCTTAGATTTTGAGATAGTAAATTTTCAAAGGATTTTGCTGCATTTCGACATGATGCATTTTCAAACCATTTTGGTGCACCTAATTTTGATGCAATCATGATCCTTAGATCTCACAATCTAAAACACTAGATTTATTCTCATTTCTCTCCTAAGATCGCATTCTCACTAGAATCAAAATCTATATATATGTGTGTGTGTGTATCAATATATATATATATATATATATATTAATAAAAAAGATTCGAGTTTATTAGAGAAGCAAAGAAAACAAAGGACACAGAGGGGGGACTAGGCCAAAACCCTCTGGGAAGCAACAACGCAACCCAAAATAAGAAGCGAGATAAAAGAGATAACTACCCAAAAGTGGTAGAGAAAGCAAAGAAATTACATCCAAACTACAATTCCCAGATGAATTGTTCCTGAAGAGTAATCATAGTCACGAGGGAGTTGTGTAGGTAAGGCCGTACGTGCTCTTTTTCCATCTTTACGAAGTTCTCCCGTGTGGCCTAAGAGTACATAGCGGCCATGATAGCTTTTAGAACTAATGTTAGGCGTGTCGTAGCACCTACAAATTAATTTATTATTTCCTTAACTTTTAACCCCCTTTATGATTCAATATTCATCAAAACATATAGATAGGGAAAGTAAGGGTCGATCCCACGAGGAAAGATACTTTTATTATTATGAAAATTAGGTCACTTGTCACTTTTATTGAATAAAAACTAACTAAAATCTAATAACTAAAACTAAAGGATATGGGGGGTTTGAATGATAATTCTAAAAAGATAAAAATGCAAATAAAATAAAGATAAGGATAAAATGGGCAAAGAAAACACAACCAGAGCATCAACTTGAAACTTGAAAGGAGACACATGAGGAACACACCGACACAAAGACAAATACTTAAACTTTATAAAAACTTCAACGATAGTAATTAACTTAAACTGATTTTTAAAAATACTTTATAGTTTTGGAAAACAAATTGATCAAATCCAGATTCTCAAATTAACTAAGACTACTCCAAATTAAAACGATTGACAAAACTCTTGGGTTAAGTTGAAGAAGAAATCCACCTGCGGGTCTTCCCTATTCTCCCTAGTATAGCCTATGTTAAGTCATGCCCTAACTCTAGACCCTACTATTTTTAACAACCCAAGGACCTGCCCCCAGATTTAATTAAAAATAGAGCATTAAGTTCTTTGGAAAACATCACTTAACAACTATGCAGTAGACTATATCTATTTATCATAGCCAGTTTGAAAACTCCAATTAATAAAAACCGGATGGGAGCCAATTAAGTATTAATCGGGTGACACTTGTGTTTTGAAAATCTCAGCTATTAACGTACTTAAGACATCAAAACTATCAATTTGGAATTAGATTTTAGGTGGCCATCCTAAATTCGTCTAATCCAAGCATAAACAAAATCA
>OOIL02000451.1:578230-600787 GCA_900332095.2 Cuscuta campestris | reverse complement strand
GGCGTAGGGAAAACAGGACTCATCGAATGTGACATGGCGGGAAACGATAATTTTGTGTGAGGTGAGGTCGAGACACCGATAGCCACGCTGGGCCTCGGGGTAACCAAGGAAGATGCATCGAGCAGAACGTGGGGCGAGTTTGTGGGGAGCAGTTGCAGAGAGGTTGGGGTAGCAGAGGCATCCGAAGACGCGAAGGTGGGTGTAGGACGGAGGAGTGCGATATAGAGCTTCATGAGGAGTGCAATTGGTAAGAGTGGTGGTGGGGAGAATATTGAAGAGGCGGGTAGCCATATGTAGGGCTTCGACCCAAAAATGAGGAGGAAGGTTGGCTTGAAAGAGAAGAGTGCGAACGGTGTTATTAATTGTGCGGATGGTGCGTTCAGCACGACCATTTTGTTGGCTCGTGTAGGGACAAGAGAAACGAAAGAGGATTCCCAAAGACTCAAAAAAGTTGGCAAGTGGGTTATTTCTATATTCAGTACCATTATCACATTGTACAGATTTTATTGTTGTATTAAATTGATTTTTAACAAGAGCATGAAATTTGACAATATGAGAGTAAGCATCAGATTTGTGACGGAGGGGGAAAATCCATAACTAATGGGAAAAATCATCTAATAAGAGCATATAAAGTTTAAAGCCAGTTACACTAGGAACAGGAGATTGCCATAAATCAGTATGCATTAATTGAAAAGGAAAAATTGAAACACGGTTTGACGAAGTAAAAGGAAGGCGAACATGTTTGCCAAGTTGACATGCATGACATAAAAAATCTAATTTTGATTTAGAGACACTAGCTAGAGACGAGGACACGCCATGGAGAACAGCAGAGCTGGGGTGGCCAAGCCGACGATGCCAGGTGGAGAGATCGACTTGGGCCAGATGGAGATGAGCTGCGGACTGCACTGGAGAGATAGGATAAAGAGGTCCGTCACTATTGGATCGATGAATCACGGCTCTCGTCAATTTGTCCTTTATAGAGAAACCACAAGAGTCAAATTCAACAGTGCAGTTATTATCGCGTGCAAACTGACGAACAGATATGAGATTGTGTATGATGTGGGGGGAGACTAAGACATTGTTTAGTGTTAGGGGAGGGGATGTGGGAAGGGTACCCTTACCAAAACTGGTAGTGCTCACTTTAGAACCGTTACCAACAATAATATGCGAGGGAGAATTAATGCTTGAAGTAATAACATGAGATAATGTACCTGTGTCAGAAGTGATGTGGTGTGAAGCTCCGGTATCCATGAACCAATTGGGGTAGGTGAGGGTGAGGGTTAAGCTCTCAAGGCTGTGGGCCAGGGCTGTGGGGTTGGGTAGGGTAGGGGAGTGGGTCGGATGGGTTGGGTTGGGCGCTGTGGGTGACTGGTACGGGTAAGGGGGGATTGGGCTGGGTAGAGAGTAAGTGAGGTGGGCTGGGGAGGGAAGTTTGGGCTATAGGGGTATGGGCTGTGGGGCTAATTTGGTGGGTAGAGGGAATTTGGGAAATAGGGGCTGGTGTGGTAGTGGGCTTGGGCTGGAGGGTTGGGGAGGTTGGGCCGTGGCCCAAGGACACCAGGGGAGGGGGACGGAAATACCCAGGGAAGGCTGGATGGTTGCCGCGGATGTCCGCCGCTGCCACGACCTCGACCACGGCCCCTGCCGCGATTGCCACCGCCGTTGCCGCCGCCGGAGTTCCTGCCGCGCCCGCCATAGCCGCCACCAGACCCGCCGCCAAAGCTGCC
The DNA here is from genome assembly GCA_900332095.2 of Cuscuta campestris. Lineage (NCBI taxonomy): Eukaryota > Viridiplantae > Streptophyta > Magnoliopsida > Solanales > Convolvulaceae > Cuscuta > Cuscuta campestris. The sequence goes on along the minus strand of OOIL02000451.1, from coordinate 599,060 downwards.
GCCGAGCCCAGATCCGCCGTAGCCACCGCCCCGCTCCTGCCGCTGTTGGCCGCCTCCATATCCGCCCCCATATCCGCCGCCACCACCGGTGCTGAGGAGGGCTGTGGACGGCGTGCCGGCACCGGAGAAATTGTCGTTTTGTTGCTGTTCAACGAGGAGTAAGGCGGAGCGGACTTCTAGGAATGTGGGGAGCGGATTTTGATATTGCAAAAATTGAACCTGACCACGGAAGTCATGCGGGAGGCCTTGTAGAACTTGAAGCACGAGGGCGTGTTCGGTTACCGGTGCATCCACATCGTCAAGATATTCTGAGAGGTTCTTGAGGAGACGGCAATAGTCGTTGATGGAGAGGTTGCCTTTCACAGTTGTATGGAAACGATGCTCCAGTTGCATCGCCCTGGCATGCTTATTGTCGTGAAAAAGATTGTAGATTGCCTTCCACAAGGCATGAGCAGAGAGATTGTTGGCGAGCACGAGATCGGAGACCTCATCCGTGATTGTGGACAAGATCCATCCCTGAATTAGGGCATCAAATTGGTACCATTCGGAGTCATCTGCAGACGAGGCGATGGTGGTGCCGTCGATGAAGCCTTTGAGATTGAACCGGAGAATCAAGAGACGGAACAATCGACTCCACTTTTTGTAATTTGGCTCTGACAGACTGAGTTGCACGGGGATGTGAAGTTTGATATTTGATATAGTGGTGAAGGCGAGATGAGGGGAGTTGTTGGAGGAAGAGGTATCGGAGGTTGAAATAACCTTGCCGGAGGGAGATTTTTCGTCAGCCATGGTAGCCGAGAGAAGAACCGATCGGCAGTGGGGGGGAGAATTCCGATCGAGACAGAGAAGGAGAAGACAGAAGCCAATTAGGGCTCTGATACCATGTAGAAAAAATATTTTCCAATAATAATTTGGGAGATTACATGTTCTATATATATACAAGAGTTTCCTAAAGATGGTAGGAAACATAATAATTAATACACCCTATACAAATATGGTAGCTACCAATATACATAAATATTAAATATGGTAAATATATATTTACATATTTAACAAAAACTCAAACAAAAACAAGAAGCGGATCGACAAGAACATATTCAACTAAGAAAGGATCGACAAATGGCTATTGATCTTAAGATCTTGTCGAAACCGGTCCCCACCGCTCCAGGACCGCAGCGTGACCTAACCTTGAAATTGCATGAACAAATAAAGAAAATAATCCGGTCTTGACCAATGAAATATTTTTTATTAGCTAATCACGTACTTTTTTAAAGTTTGAACAAAACTTTCTAATGTATTATGTATAATTAGTTATATACTTTTTCAAATTTTAATGAAATATTTTACGTTTTATTAATTAATTGTTTTTGAAGTTTCAATTGTATTTTTAAAATAGTTGGAGAAAAAATAATTGGATAAAGCTATTTGTACCCCAAATTTTTGTACGTCATTTGTACACTGCAGGTTTGCACCGACATTTTGTGTTGGTGTACAACTAATTTTTATTGACGCACCTACAGTTTGTGTCCGTGTAAATTTTTGTTAACGCACCAACACTTGTGTTGGTGTAAACCATCAAAATGTTTATGTATAACTGCGGTGTACAAATGTGGTACAATTTTTTATGTAAATGTAGCATGACCCAAAATAATTTTATTATTAGTTAATGATTGAAGGGGCTTGAAAAATGGTCATGAATCACTGCACATTTTTGCTCAAAATGTGTATGATCACATGACATCCACATGACAAAAATGCTTCAAAATGGCATGAACCACTGCACATTTCCGTCTAATACTCCGTAAGTTACAAGTTATGAAGCTATTCTCAGTGTCACATATATATTAGGAAGACAACTGGAATGCCTCATTTGCCCTCACAAATTTTCAAAAGTCTAACAAAAGGTATGCTTTTATTAGATATTCCCCGTTCCAAAATAAAGCTGTTGTTTAGTTTACGATGTTTGACCTGAAATTATTATTTAAATCAATATAAATATAAATTAATATATAATTAAAAAATAAAAATTATTTATTAAAAAACTATATAAAAAATTTTACAAAATGAGGGGTGACAAGCTTATTTTATTTTATCAAATTATTGATAAATTTTTTTTAAAGAAAGTAGAGTTAGTTTGATTTGTGAATAGTAACTAAGAGAGTCTTTTGTTTGGAACAGAGGAAATTTTATAGATAAAAATAATCTTTTTGTTACACATTAAAGATCTACGAAGAAATAAATTTTTTATTACCTCTATGTCCCGATTTAAGTTTTCTATTCATTATTCAAACTACCAGACTTTATTATATTTCTTTATCTAATTTCTATCTATTAAATATAGTCATGTCGTTCCGAATACTTTTGATGTAGTTTTTCAATATTAATTTTTATTTTTTAATTCTACCCCAATTATCAAAGAAATTTAACAAAAAATAAATTCAGTAAATAATCATAAATTGAAACAGGTGATTTAATTTAGAACCGAGAAACTAAGGGTCAGAGTTGAGGTTTATTCCAAGCAAAAAAGTCCATTTAATCGCCCCTTAACATTATCAAATCGCAAATACCCCGTAGTTCTCCATTAACTAATAAGTACACCACACTCCGTAGTAAATATGATACAAATGTGAGCAAAAGGGGCCTCCTTTAAATGGTTGGGCCATTTCGCGCAGTGAGGCCCAAGTCTTTTGATCGTAAAATTAGGGTTTCAGACTTCATATAGTCTTCCGCAGAAGCGAAGATTTGCGGCTGGCCAACATTCAGGACGACGAGAGAGAGTGAGTGAGAGACGATGAAGACGATACTCTCTTCCGAGACGATGGACATCCCCGACGGGGTGAAAATCAAGGTGAAGGCGAAGCAAATCGAGGTTGAGGGTCCTAGAGGCAAGCTCTCCCGGAACTTCAAGCACCTGAATCTCGATTTCCAGCTGATTAAAGACCAGGAAACCGGGAAACTCAAGCTCAAGGTCGACGCCTGGTTCGCGTCGCGGAAGGCCACCGCCGCGATCCGCACCGCCCTCAGCCACGTCGAGAACCTCATCACCGGTGTTACCACCGGCTTCCGCTACAAGATGCGCTTTGTCTACGCTCACTTTCCCATTAACGCCTCCATCGCTAACAACAACAAGTCCATTGAGATTCGGAACTTCCTTGGGGAGAAGAAGGTATCGCATTTCAACTCTCTTTCGACAATTAGATTCGTTTTACCTATTGTAGATCTGTTACTACGTTCTAGATGTACAATCATGTCTTTAAGTTATTCGTTTGCACGTTTCATTGAGTGATTCCTTGTCATTGTTCTAGTTATTGTTTGTTCTGTGTGCCCACATTAAAAAAACTAATATGTGCGGTTTGGCGTAATACTGTTTTGTGTTCCATATATTGGTTACTCTATGTATGTTATTGGCTTATGAGATGCACATGCGGTGTGAATAGATAAGATACAGATTGAGTTTAGATAGGGCGTTTGGTTTGTTCCATTTGCTTTGTGTTTACATTTCTATATGCCCTACATGTAGATTGTGATTGCATTGATTTGGCATCATGGTGATCTGTGTTTTGCGAGTGCATATAGTTCACGTGTATTCTGTATATGTAACTATATTTAGTCTGTAGTGATTGAGCTGCATGTTAGTATGGTGTACTCTATTTTTTTGCTACTGATTCATCTATGACTTCTCAAATAAGCTTTGTAAAACAAGTTCCTTCTTTGTTTTTGTTCTTGATTTTTTGAAAGTTGCATCTTTTTTAGTGATTTATCACTGCAAGTTAAAGGCTAAAGGCATGTTGATTGAGTCAATTACCCATATCTATCTTCGAATAATGTTTCAGCGGAATATGTGAGCATTCATAATATGTTAAAGTTTGTTCCTGGATGGATATAACTCAAAGTAAAGTTTCTGCCTTGCCCAGAGAAAACTTTGTTTTTGTATGGAACGTAATGGGAAGGTTATTTGTTCTTTTATGCACTTTGCTTTGGTTTGTCAATGCTGTAGTTGCAGATCCTTAGCTGCTTGGCAGAAGATTATGCCAGCATTTAAGAGAATTTGGTCTGTGTGTCTAGCTTGACCTATAAGCTTCCATTGACTTTGTTTTGCTGGCCAGAAATGATTGTTTTGTATTGTAATGTTCATTTGTGAAATACTAGGTGTATTCCTAATGCATATAAATACCATTAGCTCTTCTTTGCAACTCAGATATGGTCCATTTTGTGATCTGTCTAGATAATGAAAAATGGTAGGTTCTGAACCTGCAATAGATATCGCTGGTATGAAAATTTAGTTTCTGTCCACATTACAGGTAAGGAAAGTGGACATGCTTGAAGGGGTTACTGTTCTTCGCTCGGAGAAGGTGAAGGATGAATTGATTTTGGATGGGAATGACATTGAACTTGTGTCTCGCTCATGTGCACTCATTAATCAGGTGATACACTTGTGTATATTAGCTTTATATCTTTTAGTGATTAATAACTACTCCATGTTCTAAGTTCTTGCCACTTTATGTGTTTTTATGTGCAGAAATGCCTTGTCAAGAACAAGGATATTAGGAAGTTCCTGGATGGTATCTATGTCAGTGAGAAGGGAAAAATTGAAGAGGAAAACTAAGTGCACTCATAAAGTCTGCTAATTTATCAATTCCCTTTACATTTTGGATTAATTTCTTGTTAAAGTTTAGACTTACTATGGAGTTTTGGTATTTCAGGACAATTATGTGCACTATTATGTTTAAAATTTTGTGTTGCTTTTATATCTTTCGAATTCTTCATGATGCGAGTGTTGTTTCTTTTCAACTTTGTGCAAGTATTGTTTGGTGCTTTGGATAGAATTCTGATCCTGTGCTTGGCCAATTTCATCTAACTCCCATCCAATTTCTGCCCACGAGAGGCTAATTTAATAGCTTAAATAACATGTAATCTCTCGAAAATAAGATGTGAATTTTGTTCCTTTTCACTGAAGACGTTCTGGCAATGGTGTTACTGTGTTGGTGGCAGTGGAGAACGATGATGGCTGAGGTGGAAGAAGATGCAAAAGGTGGTAGAAGAGAAAGTTGGCAGAAGGGGAGGAGATGAAGGAGGAAGAAGGCGGAAAAGGTAGAAGAGGGGAAGGAGGATGTAGGGCAAAGAAATAACAGATGGGAGTACAACCTATTAATCTAAGGGAGAAGAACTAAACTAGGAGTAAAAGTTATGTTATATTCTCAGAGTTATTGATTAACTTTTGTTCTCAATTCTCTCTTCTCATGCTGTCTTCTCCCTTCCTTTGTTTTATTGAGTATTTCTTTTCTTGCAGGCGTGTGAATTTACACACTGAATACTACAATGAATACTACAATTATGCATAAAATTCATGGTCTAACAATTAGGAAATTGATTATTTATTATTATTATTATTATACTATAAAATTTTTATATTTATTTATTAAATTATAACATCTATTTTGCTCATAACTTTTTACACCAAAGTCTAAACGACGTAACAAATTTTATGCTATTAGTCACCTTTTTACGAGATCAACCCAATTACCTATTTTTTTGAATTAAAAGGTTGTCTTTACAAATAGTTTATATTTTTGAATCAGAAAATAAAATAGGACATTATATTTATTTTTTATCAAAATAACGGTTAACTACTAAGCCGGCTAATTTTTTTACCCAAAGTTAAAATATTGTTAATAAATGATTCTTTTAACTACATTGTCAAGGGACGACAACAAAATCACATCCAGAGCTCAGTACCATAGACAAATACGGCTATTTCTACCTTACTCCTGAATATTTATATGTGTATCCTAATTCACAACTCAAATATTCTGATTTGATGATTTGACATTTTTAGGAAGAGAAAAAAACTTGATATACATCACCTTTAAGTGTTGCCTCAGGCCCATAGAGTGTCAAACAAGACCACATATTTAATGCCAAAATTCTTAATCAATAAATCTATGAGACTTGATTAATACCTTGTAGATATATGTCAAAATTCTTAAGCAATAAATAGAAACTCAGTAAATTACTACAGTAAAATGTCTATACAGTATCAAACAAGACTACATTTAACGCCATACGTAACCGCATAATGACAATTATGTCATTGTATAAAGTCATACATGCAAATGCATAATGCTAAACCAAGAGATAATGCCAAATATGACAATATATAGTGCCACATTTGGAAATGTATAATGACAGAAATGCCAATGTATAATTTTACATATAACACATATGTTAATGCATAATCTCAAAAAAGTTAAACATCAAGAAAATCTATTTGCCAACCCAATAATAATTTAGTTTCAATATATGTTTTACAAAATAATTTTCTAAGAAGTAAAATTAGATTTAAAATCAAATGTCACAACCTATGTGAAATTGAATATAAAATTGATTAAAAGTTTCAAACTCACGCAAAGATAAAAGAATTAGTAGCAATTTTACAAAATAATTCCCAAAAAGTAAATTTTTAGTTTTAAAATTGAATTTAACTACTTATGTAAAATTAAATATGAAATTGAATTCAAACTTACCCAAGGGGACGGAGGCATTCGAGCGATGAAAAATAGAAATGGTGGAGAGGGGTGGAAGGAGATTGTGTGTATGAGAGAAAAGAAGATGATGGAGAATGCGGTGGAATCATTACCGCATAGAGGATATGGTAGCAACGGAGAGGGGATTGAGATTAAGTTACAGCGGTGGAATCATTACAGCGTCAGAAACTGAGATTAAAACGAAGGAGATCGTAGAAGGATGGGATTGGGAAGAGGCTGGGTGACTTTTTTGACCGCATAGGGCTGGGATGTGATGTGGACGTGTGGTTAGTGCGGAAGAGTAAATCAAAACAAAATTTAATTAATTACTCCTATTTAGAAGAGTTTAAATTTAAACTCCTATTTTGAGGATATGACATAGTATGTTTTATTATTATTTAGGGGGTTTTCTTTTAACCTAATTAGTCTTGAGGGCTAAACAGACAATTTAGTGTGTTTTATTTGCCAAGAAAGAAAAATGCCAAGATAATTTGTTAGCGGCCGAAAAGAAAAGTGGAGAGAAAATTTATGGATGTAGGGAGTGTTTCCTAGTGTAGTTTTTGTTCATTCGCATTATAGACAAGCTGATGTGTTCTCTTCTCAAAGTGGGATTAGTTATAGTTCCTCTTGTATTGCATTGTATTTGGTTTCAAATTAAATTGTATATTTATATTTTTTTCTCTTTTATTTTTGGTAATTATTTGATAAAATAATATAATTTTGTCACCATTTGCTTTGTATATCTTTCGATCTAGTTTTTAATATGTAATTTTTATTTTTATACTCCTTTCGTCCCAAATTATAATGCATGTTTACTATTCACAGGGTCAAACTTCATTCACTTTCTTTCTCAATTTTCGTTAGCAATTTGATAAAATAAAGTACTATTGTCACTACTAGTTTTGTAGATCTATTGATGTACTATTTTAATATGTAATTTTTATTTTTTAACTATATACCATTTGTCATATAAAATGATTTGAAAATAATTTTAGTTAAACATTGTAAACCGAAACAGGCGTTATAAAATGGAACAGAGGGAGTAATTCTATATTATTTTTCATATAAAATCATTTGAAAAAAACTTTGGTCAAACATTGTAAATCAAAACAGATAATTTAAATTAGGAAATAATGGATTAGATACATGGATAAACACCGAATGTATGATTACCAAATCTGTATTCGTTTATTAATCAGACTTAATCAGGTACGGATAATAACTGTTTTGTCGGATGGGAAATGAAGCAACTGTTTTGACGGATGAGAAATAGTTTCTCTTCCTATGATTAGAATTCTCTCATGTAATCTCTATAAGTAAAGGCTGTAAAGATGTATTCTTCAATATTAAATAAGACCAATTATTATCGAATTGTATCATGGTATCGGAGCCACAGTTATTGGTGACCTAAAAAAAATCTTTGCATCCGCCACTGTCGCTGGTAATTTATCCGGTGACGGCAGCCTCACCACTATTTCTTCCTCCTTTCCCTAAACCCTAGCCACCACTGCAGCCGATCTTTTATTTTTTTCCTTCTCTGGCGATGGCCATAATCACCCATCATATTTTTTATTCCTTTCTCAATTGTTCACAATTGTTGTTCCAACAAGAGCTGCTCATCACCATCAATATCCACTGTCTCAAATTTATGCCCAACTATATTCATCTTCTTTTTTCTCTCTCTCAAATCACCAACTCTTAATATCCATCTCCCCTCTTATCTTTTTTCTTCTATAGAACTAATACAAATCCAAACCAAAGCCAAGAGGGGAAATAGAGAAAGAGGAAAGAATACCTCGTTAACTCATCCCTCCAAGAAAGTCATAAAAATTCTTACAATTGGGAAAAAGAAATAGGGCATTTCCTAGATCCAAAAGAAAGACAAAAAATGTTAAGGATCTTCAATCAAACAGGCACCTCCGATAGCTTTCTCTTATTCTTCGACGTTAGCACCTACTAGCGCATGTCATACTTCTCTGTTCTTCATTGACGTCAGCAACTACATCGCACATCAAACGTTTTTCTTCTTATTCGAAGTCAGCAACCACCAGCGCACGTCAGACTTCTCTCTTCTCAAAGTTGCCAGTTCCAGCCTAGTGTCCAAATTTTCTTTTGCTTCAGCTAGAGTTCAGCTTGAGGGGAGATGTTAGACAATAACAATATTACTTCTGGCAGTATTAGTCATGGTAGTGTTTGATTATTAGTGAACCTTGTATTTCTATTTATGGTAGATATAGTATTTTAGTGAGTTTCCATTCTCTATTTCTAGTTGTGTAAGGAGTCTCTCCTATATATATACTCTATCTTGTACTCCCTATTTCGAGAAGCAATATTATTATTTTAATATTTCAACAAGTTATGTTTGCAGATCAAAGAGGCTGAATATATCTTTGATTTCTGAATGATTGTATCTCACTTTGGCTTTAATGTGAATCCAGAAAACTGAACTTCAAGAATGTCTTCTTTTTTCTTAAGAATAAGAAGTCATATTTGTTGCATACTAATTTTTCTAAAAAATTCAGATCTACAGATAGGAAGAAGGTTCAAATGAAATAGTCCCTCAGATAGCAAGTTCAAATCAATAATTGTATTTTTATCATGTTGATATTACTATGTGTCTATAGTGAATAGATGTCTATAGTGAATTGATGCACTCAAAGTAATTCTCATATTTTTGTTAACTTTAAAATCTATTTGGAAAGAGGGGTCTCTCGCAGATTGATGGACGTAGTATATGGTTTGAATGGTAAACTGTTTAATTTGTAAAATAATGTTCTTGAAGATTCAGGATAGTGTTTGTGGATGAAGTGAAATTTTCATATATCCTCTTTTAGTGAAAATATGTTTATATTAATTAATAGAAAAAGCATACTATATACTTTAGTGAACCAAGTCATAGTTAATCAAAGACATTATATTAAAATATTATGCTAATGGAGTTCAAAGAAATTCTTATTCTATTCAAAGACATTATATTCTTATTCAACTCAATTTTTGTAGAGATACACATCACTGGCTTAATTCTTATGGTTAATGAAGTTCAAGTAAATTCTTAAAATGATGCATTTTAAAAAAAATATTTATTTTCCATTTAGTTTACACTAATAAAAACTTGAAATGTTTTCAATATAGTATTGCACCAAAAAATGAAGCAAGCAGTTAACCAACTTCTCACACAAAATGATAGGGCCACGGTAACATAAAAGCATGAAATGAAATTTGCCGAGCATACTTTCCAACATAATGATATGTCAAACCCAAGCTGCATCTCAGGTATACTTCTAGCATCGGTTTTTGAAACATTACTTCGTATTAGAATAGCCATTGAAAATCCCACACTGTAGCAATAGAATTAGAGCTTCTAGGCATGCTGTCAAACTAGGATTCCTACTATTGTTTCCTTAGTCGAACAAGACATAGTTCGGAATGTTTTGCACTTTTTTGCTCTAAAAGATGGAGTGAGTGGCCAACGATTAATCATTTTGTCATGTTTAATCTGACATATGGAAAGCCAACAGCATGTGGGAACTGGGAAGTCGAAGTAGCCTCAACAGTTTAGCCTATCAAGTTGGTGATCTAGACTATCTCAAAAGCATTTTGGTGTAATCTTTACAGTTTAGATATTAGTTGCTTCTTCCTATAGTCATAAACACTATTTTTCCATTCATTACTGCTTCAACAATTTTGAAGTTCTTAGTTTTTTAGGATCTAATGTTACTTGCCAAAAAAAGGTTCTATTGTTACGTATTGTCTGTTTTTTTCTTAAAGTGAAAAACATCTAGTCAGATGATATTGAACACCTTTTCTACTTATGTCAATTTGCTAAAGAGGCATTCAAGGATGTGTCTCTTTGGGTCATTTTAGGTGGCAACATCTCTTCAAGAATGCATGGCTATTGTGGGAGCCTATATTAGCAGTTGCTATGTCACTTGGAAGTATAGAAGGAAATACATAAAGAAAGATACAAAGAAGGAAGCATGAAACATCAAAAGAATGCCCTCAATAGATGGGAAAGAGTTTCATGTTAATAGTTATATCATGAAGGAAGCAAAGTAGTTTAGTTGTCTTTTTGGGGTGTTCTGTTAATAGCAGTTTGGTAGAAATTTTGGTTGGTAGAGATAGACATTTTGATGTATTTTGTTGGAGTTTCAATTTATTTACTTCTGTTAAATAAAAGTCAATAATAAGCTTGGTTTAATTAGGAATATCAATTGATTTTTTTAGTATAATTTCAATTGTTTTGTTCTCTTTTTTGCTTATTCTTTTCTTTTTATGGAAGTTTTTTATGAGTGATCAATGATCATTTATTGTCAAGAAACCAATTCAATCAAAAGCTCAAGCTTTTGGTTGTGGCCCAGGAAATGTTTATACATCCTAACACGCCCCCTCACGTGCATGCGTAGTCTTTTTTTAAGCCTTGCACGTGAAACCTTAATTTTTTAAAACTGGGTGGCGCTGAGTTTCAAACCCGTGATCTCTTAGTCAAGAAGGTTCTGATACCATGTCAAGGAACCAATTCAACCAAAAGCTCAAGCTTTTGGTTGTGGCACAGGACATGTTAATTATATCCTAACATTTATCCTTCATAGTTTGGACATGAATTTGGTTTGGGATTTTTCTATAAGTTTTTCACTTGATTTTTATCAATTTTATGTAGTGTGAGATTATTTTCTAAGTTTTTCCTCTTAACAATGAAATTTATTAACCATCCTTAATTTTTAGTTTACTTAAGTACTTTGATATAGAGAAATATTTTTTAGAAGACCAATTTGACAAGCAAGAGTGCAGGAATATTTGGTACAATTGTATGAACTTATGTTTTGAACAAATCATATGCTTGTTAGATTTTTACTTATCAAAACAACAATACATGGTCTTCTCTCTGGATTATAAAGAATTGGGAATGCATAATATAATTTTCAAAATAGTCTACTACTATAACACTCCATAGTATATTATGGAGTAAATTGCTTGATTTTTATTTTTAATTAATTCAAATACTTCTATGTTATTCTTTGTATTTAAATTTAGATTTAAACATTTATTTTATTAAATTTTTATTTTTTTATATTTTAAATAAATGATTGGCCGTGCACGAATCTAGAATCTAGTGAAGAAAAAGGCAAAAGATATAGATATTAATAATCACAGTATTATATTGATCCTAAAAAGTTTAATTAGAACAAAATTTATAGAAAGATTTTTTTCTAGGTCTCGTGTTATTTGTGCGATAACCAACAAATTTAAATACTCCCTCCGTCCCATAAAGATAGAGACATATTGAGTAAAGTGGTAAAATAAGGGAGGGATAATTTTGTATTCATTTTCCAAAAATACCCTTGATGTGATATGTAGATTATTAGAAAAAAAGTATGATGTGATAGGTACGATATGAAAAAGTAAGAAGTAAAAGTAGTTTTTTAATAAAAATGGGAAGAACTTTTGGGGACATGATTTTTTTGGAACGTGAAGGACTTTTTGGGACGGAGGGAGTATAATATTGGGAATCCTCAACAACTCAAGAAGCTAAGTTGGGAATCCTCTTCAGCAACTCAAGAAGCTAAGTCACTAATTTTGTTTCCTTAAATCTTAAGTGCTCCTCAACACTCTTTTTTATTGTCTTTTTTATGCATCTCTCCCAAGTCTTAACAAGACTCTTAGTAGTGTCCACTGCCTACACATTTGTGTGTTTAGAATGTTAGGTTGCGTGATTAACTTTAGTGGGGGGCCGAACTTAGTGACAACCACAGACGTCAAATGTATAGATGACAATGATTGACATCTTCCACAAGAATTGGCGAGACATATTTGTGTGAATGAGTGAGAGAGCACACAAAAGAAATAAAATAATGCATTTCAGGGCCATGTGCACCCAGAGATAAGAGGATATCAAAATTTGTCAAAACATTTGCTTGCTTGATTTGAGTCTTCGTGGGGCATTTTGTTTTTTTGGGTGGCTTGTGAACTTATAAGATAGCCTTTCTCATATTATTCCCTTCCTTCTTCCCTCAACAACATTGATAGATGGAGTGCATCAACATGCTCCCTCTACTCGTCGTCTTGGTACTCGTAACGTTCCCGGGTGATCCCGTTGTTTCGGGCGGAGCCCAGAGTGGACCGACGGTCAACGTGACCAAACGCATCTCCTTCCCGGATTTCAGCACCCGGAACAATCCCAGAATCTTCCAACATCTAACTCTTCTCGGGAGCGCAACCGTTTCGAGCCACGGGTCTTGTCTCCAGATACCGAAACCCTCCTCCGACCTCAAGCACCTCGCCGGCCGGGCGATCCATTCGGCGCCTTTCCGCCTCTACGACCCGTCGAGCCGAACCCCGGCTTCGTTCCACACCACGTTCTCGTTCCAATTCCAATCTTCGCCGACAATCCCCCAAGGCGGCCATGGTTTGACGTTCATCATAGTTCCCGACGAGTTCACCGTCGGGAGGGCGGGCCCATGGCTCGGCATGCTCAACGACGTCTGCGACGACGCCTACCGGTCCGTTGCGGTGGAGTTCGACACCCGAATGAACCCGGAGTTCGGCGACCCGAGCGACAATCATGTCGGCATCAACCTCGGAAGCATCGTCTCGGCCACGGCCGTTAACGCCTCCGAGGTCGGCGTCTTTCTCCGGGACGGGTCGGTTCACCGAGCCTGGATAAGCTACGACGGCCCACGCCGGTTCATCGATATCCGGCTTGGGTTAGACCGCAACGGGTACCCCTCTAAGCCGGTTTACGCCGGCTCTCTCGACCTCTCCCCCTACCTCAACGAGTATATGTTCGTCGGCTTCTCTGCTTCCACCGGCAATCACACCCAAATCCACAACGTCATGTCTTGGAATTTCACTTCTAACAGTCAAGCCTCCCTAAGAATTCCATCATCCGAAACCTGCGAGAACAAATTATTGTTACAACAAAGAAGCAGAAACGCAGTGTTTGACGAAGAAGAGAAATCCCACGAAAGAACGCCCACGAGTTTCTTGATTTTCTTAGCTGTGCTTATTCTTATGGTCTCGGTTTTGACCAATCTTTACTTCGCCGGCGGGAAGAAAACCGGTGACGAATCAGGTGGCAAGAAATCGGAGAAGAAACAGAGGCTGGCGCCACCGAACAAGGCTCGCCGGTTCAGTTTGACTGAAATCTCATCGGCAACCCGGAATTTCAGCCAGGCGCAGATTCTGGGCAGTGATTCCAGGAGCGTCACGCACAAGGCGATTCTGCTGCGCGGATGCGGCGTGGCAGTGAAGCGGTACTGCGATAAGTTCTTCGAGTCAGGCGGGTCTGATCGACGGCGGCGATTGCACCGGGAAATCAAAGCTGCCGGCAAGATCCGGCACCCCAATTTGGTCCCCGTCAGAGGGTGGTGTTTCGACGAGAAAGAAACAATCGTCGTGTACGATTACATCCCGAACGGAAGCCTCGACAGGTGGCTGTTCGGCGGCGGGGTTCTGCCGTGGACGCGGCGGTTGAAGGTGGCGAAAGACGTGGCGGATGCGCTGAGCTTCGTGCACTCGAAGCAACTAGCCCACAAGAATGTGAAGGCCAGCAGCGTATTTCTAGACGTTAGCTTCAGAGCAGTGGTAGGCGATTTCGGGTACGTGCTGAGCGGGGTCGAGTCGACTCGGTTCGAATCGGCGGTGAGCCAGACGGCGGACGTATTCGAGTTCGGCGTGCTGGCACTAGAGATAGTGTCGGGTCGGCCGAGGAAGTCCGACCCGGGGGAAATGGATCTGCTGGGCTTGGCTTGGGCATTGCACGAGGAAGGCGAAAAGGAAAAACTGGTGGACCGGCGAATGGGGTTCGTTGTGAACCGGGAGCAGGCGGTCCGGGTTATGGATGTTGGGTTGCTTTGTACGTTGAACGAGAACAAAGGCCGGCCCAGCATGAAGGAAGTGGTGGAGTTTCTGAACGGTGACAAACCGGTTCCAGAGCTGCCGCCGGTCCGACCGCCCTCGTTGTTCCCCTACAGCAGCACCACAGGGTTGTGCACTGCTCACGCATGTTCTCCATTCAAGTGAGTAATGCCACGTGTTCAGATATGTGAGAAATAATTCGTCCAAAATTGTAGTTATGCGTCTTTCTCGAATTCTCAGGGGTATTAACTACGTGGAAAGTTGACTAGTTTGTGAATATTTTTATTATTTCTCCAAGATTCTACCATGACCTCATGAGTCGTGTTCGTGTTACCTCGGAGCCCGGAGTATTAAAATATGGTGACACCGGAGTATATAAGACTAGTATTTTGACCTGTGCCACACACGGGGTTGAATGAATTCTTGTTGATTCTGAATTTTTTTTCAATGCAAAATATTTTTTTTGGAATAAAAAAAATATTGCTCACATAATTTTAATACCATAGACAAAAAAGACAAATTAAAATAAATAATATTTGAGGAATTGAATATGTACACAACAAAGTTTGTTTTAGTACCAAATTTTCTGAAAGACTTCAAGGTATACAATATTTTTGGTATGTTTTAAAAAATATATTACTTGATTCCTTTTATACTTCTCTTTCAAATAATTTTGGGTATGTATTTACATAAATTCTTGCAAGAATGTAGAAGTATTTAGAAATCAATATTAACACAAAAAATGACGGCGATGTCGATGATGTTGGTGATGGTTATTATTATTATTATTATTATTATTATTATTATTATTATTATTTTGAACAGAATACACATTTTATTATATCATCATCAGAGACCATTTGTTTACATCACCTTAGTTACCAAAGCATAGAATCTAGTAACTACTATATACTGCTAACTCCTCATCACTTTTTCCTCCAATAGGCCTCTATACATTTTCGAATCTGCATATATATTTCTTCCTCTTGCAGCAGAGCTAAGCTGGGAGTGAATGATTTTGTTCCTTGATTTTGATCCTTGTCTTCCAGATCCAGTAACAGGTAGCAACAAAAGCACTTATGCTTTCCTTCCTTTTCCTCCCTTACTTTGAGAGTCATGAGCCTATTTTTAATATCTTCTACACTCCCCCCATTGATTATGAAGCCAATTCCTTCTGATATTTTCCTCATCAGTTTGGTGGTGAAAGGGCATCTACAGAAGAGGTGGTTGTGATTTTCATCCTAAGTTCTGCACAGTGGGCATGCTTGGTCCATGTCAACATACCTGCTTAATCTATCCTTTGTCTTCAATCTTCCTTTCCAAATTAGCCAAAGCAGAAATTGGTGTTTTGGGACTGTAAATTTATTCCATATAAAAGGGGTCCAGGATGATTTAGTTTCCTTATCCAATAGCCATGTGTATCCATCCTATGTTGTATACTCCTTAGTGACCTACATATTGACAAACCATTTTCTGTTTTGCACTATTTTCTTCCAATAGTAACAGCAATCACCATTTAACTTGTAGCTCTCCATATCACCATTTCACCCATAAGTTTTCCTTCTTATTCTTGACATCCCACCAGTAATTTTGTATGAAAGCTCTGTTCCAGAGGGTCATATTCCTTAACCCCAGCCCTCCATATACTTTAGGTAGGTAAAGCTCCTCCTCAGAGGGATCTTGGTATAGTTAGCTTTGGACCCCCACAGGAAATTCCTACATATGTTTGGAGGGGTAGATAAGGGTACCCAAGAGATGCTCCTAAAATTAACAAACCTTCTGTTACGAGATTATTATTATTATTATTATTATTATTATTATTATTATGGTAAGAAATGATACGGTATCGTATCGGGATATGGAAGGATTTCGAGCACCTTCGAGCTCCAAGAACAAAAGAGGCGAGAAAGAGAGAGATTAAGGTTTAGGAGAAAGTATTTTCTTTATTCATTGATTCATAATACTATGATGATAGCTACATTTATAGGCTCCAACTCTAGAGAATCTCAATAATACATGGTAACTAAATAATTAAGAATCCTAATTATAAAAGATAACTAATAAACTAGGAAACTAATTAATCACCTAACAAATGTATTATTCCCTAATAATTGTTAACTAACTATAAATAATTCCTTACCATAATAATAATAATAATAATAATAATAATAATAATCTCGTAACACCTTCCCCCAGGAGACCTCCCTATTAGATACCTTGGTTGTTGTTGTTATTATTATTATTATTCTTATTATTAATATTATTAACATTATTATTGTTGTTATTTTTATTGTTACAATAACTTTTTTTACTTTTCAAAACGAATCCATTGATATTAAATTTAAATTTATGCACTTGGGTTAAATAAAACCAAAGTTCATATTTGTGAGTATGAAAATATTATAATATCAAATTTTGAAATAATTAAAATAATAGAATTTTAAAATCTGCTTCTAAAATAATCAGTGATATTTAAAATTCATATTGATATAAAAATTTATACTATAACTTAATATCTCTATTTATATATGATTTGATAATATTAAAATATGATATTTGTGAATTGTTTTTAAAATGAATGTATTGATATAAAATTTATATCATATATGACAATATTTTTTCTTATTTTATGGTCAAACCTAGAAACAACCTTCTCTAATTTAATTTTACGGAATTGTAAGCTAGCCATTTCAATAATTAGTTTCATGGGGGGTTTCGTCCCATTGGTAGAATGACCCAATCACGTTAATCTGTTAATAGAACATTTTAAAAAGCTACTCCCTCCGTCAACAAATAAGCTTTACATTGCGCGTTACGATGTTTGATTGAAGTTATTTTTAAATCATTTTATATGAAAAATGGTGTGAAATTTTAAAATAAAAATGACATTTTAAAAAACTATATCAAAAGATCTACAAAACTAGAGGTGACATGACTATATTATTTTATCAAATGGGTAACGAAAATAGGCCAACAAAGTTAATAAAGTTTGACCCTGTGAATAGTGAACGTAAAGTTTATTTGTGGACGGAGAGAGTAATAAATATGAAATTATTAAAAGTTGACTTCTACTGTCTCTATGCCCCTTCCAAACAGCCATTTTGCTAGGAGCAAAGTATAGAGCATTAATAAAAATTGCAGTATGCAGTAATTAAATAATTACAAAGTATTGTTATTACTCCTATTAATTATCACCAATATTATCATTAATATTAAGGCCATAAAAGAATAGGTGAAATGAAATCAAAACTAAGTGCATGATAGCTTCATCATACGCAAGAGCAAAAAAAAAGAGTTAGTGGTGGCTAAACAATGAGGTTTGACATTAACAAAGAGGTTAAATTTCATAAAGTTACAGAACAAAGAGGCATAGAATGTGACGCATAGCAGTAATTAAAAAAGATACTAAATTAATGTTAGAAAAACTAAAATAAATTGAATTTTTTTTCTTGCGAATTCGTGGAACTACTCTCAGCGGTGAGAGCAAATAGAACGTAGTTTCTCACTACGTAACCATGATTATAAGGAGATGCAAATAGGCACGGAAGAGACTGCTAGATTCTTAAGGGAATAATAGGAAGATTTTCCCACAATGCCAAATTTCTCTCAATCTCGAACACGGTAAGGGGGGAGCTTCTTGCGTTAAGCAGTGCAGAAAATCAGATGACCCAAATCTGCCTTGAACGCAGGTATAAGTTCACGCAAAACAAACACTTAAATAATGGAACTTAACGTTTTCTTTCCAAACAGCTAATCCCAAATACACTATTAATTAATTAATTCAAAAGCTACCATACAACATTAATTATTATCAACGTATACTGTCATTCATCAAATCTCAATAAAATTTAAAGTATATGTTAGACATATATGGAAAGAAGTCTAGTTATAGCCGAATTGTATTTATGTTAGTTTACATATTTGGTGAATCCTAGTCCATGTAGGGATCCTCACCTATATAAACATCCTTGTACACAATTATTCTTTAAGAGGGAATTCATAAATCAACATGGTATCAGAGCCAGTTTTAGTCCACCTCGTTTGTCAAGGTGTCCGTCTAGACGTTCATTCCTAGCGGCCCGTTAGTCTTTAGCCCAGTTGTCCGTATGGATGTTGTACCCAACGGCCTGTGGCCTGTTTAACATGATTGCTCGTCTGGAAGTCCATACCTAGCGGCTCGTGGTCCTTTAGGTGTTGGCGCTCAAAAAAAAAAATCAAGGGAATGGGAGTTCATTTGCAAGTGGTCAACCGGTTAGATTCAAAATGGCCCGGTTGTCCACTTGAGGGGGAGTGTTAGAGTACATCCCACATCGGAAATCCAAGAGTAAAATAATCGGTATATAAGCTCTAGAGTTGAACTAACTAATCGATTGGATTCAATCTTTTAAATGTGGTTCAACCCAAGTGTCTTATTGCCCAATTCAGTTGTTCATATCCCATCCTAAATTCTATCAGTATATAATAATGAAATCCAACACTTAAATCAGCAACACACTTGCTTTTATTAATTCAAAAGGAACAACATAATTTATTATCAAAGTATACCATTATTCATCAGATCTTAATAAAACTTAAACTACATAGAAATGAAATCCAGCACTTAAATCAGTATACTCCACTAATGAAAAAATTATCAAGATTAAGTTATTTCAATCTTAACACTCCTCATCTCGTTGACAGACTTGTCTCCATCTACAACATTAGACAATTCATATTGCATTCTTTTCACGGGAGTATGATTCATCTCACCATCTCAAGACTGTGTCGGACCACTCTCTTGAGATTCCACAAAATCATTAATAAAAATCTGCAAAAAAAAAAAGAAAGAAGGCATATACATTGGGAACTCACTTTGTCTAATTATATATATATACTACTCCGTCCCATTGTCTTTGTCCAGTTTTGACTTTTGAAACTGTTCATCTAAGCACTTTGACTCATCAAATTCTCTTAATGTGTAAGCCTAAAAATAGTCATGTGTGATCTTGTTTGATTCGTCTTAACATATAGATTATTAATATATAATTTGTATTATTTTTTAATATACAAATTACAAGATAAAATGGATTAAAGAAGTGCATTGGATGGTGTGCTAAAAGGTAAGTGGACAAAGACAGTGGGACAGAGGAAGTATATATTTTGATGGTGTAAATATAGATGGGTGGGTTGACCTATACTCCATTTACCAATGCCTAAATGGATAGTGGGATATATATATATATATATATATATATATATATATATATATATATATATATATATATATATATATATATATATATATATATATATATGGGATTGACTCCAGTGAGATGACACTTACGGTGAGATGACATGCTTCGGTCAGATGACACAAAGCTCACCACTGGTCACTGCAAAGCTCACCACAGACAACTACAAAGCTCACCAAAGTGTAAGGCAAAGCTTACCACATTTTTTCAACACTTTGAATTTTTTTCCAAAAAAAAAAAATCAAAGGAAGGGTGCTAACTGGACTTTGACTGTTGACCGCCAGCATTGACCGCCACCTGCCACCGGTCGCCAGTCGCCGCCGCCGCCGGTCCCCGTCGCCGATCTCCGGCCGCCGCCGCCGGTCGCCGCCGCTGCTGCTCCGCCACCGTTGACCGGTGGTTGACCGGTGTTGTTATTTTATTTTTAATTAATTTTTAAATTTTAAAATTAAAAAAAAAAGTGTTTTGGGGTTCAAAGTGGTGAGCTTTGCTTTATTTCCAGGTGAGCTTTGCTTTGCTTTGTGCATTGGTGAGCTTTGCAGTGTAGTGTGGTGAGCTTTGCGTCATCTGACCGAAGCATGTCATCTCACCGTAAGGTGTCATCTCACTGGAGTCAATCCATATATATACATACATATATATATATATATATATATATATATATATATATATATATATATATATATATATATATATATATATATTTTGGTTCTGGTGAGAATGCGATCTTAGGAGAGAAATGAGAATGAATCTGGTGCTTTAGATTGTGCGATCTAAGGGTCAGGATTGCATCAAAATTAAGTGCGACAAAATGGTTTGAAAATGCATCACGTCGAAATGCATCATAATCCTTTGAAAATGCACTATCTCAAAATCTGAACGCAGGATGCAATCTGAGCCGCACGATGCATCAGATCCAACGACTAGATTTCATTCTCATATCTCTCCACAAGGTGCATTCTTACAGGAACCGGCCCATATATACATACATACATACATACATACATACATACATACATACATACATACATACATACATACATACATATATATATATATATATATATATATATATATATATATATATATATATATATATATATATATATATATATATATATATATATATATATATATATATATATATATATATATATATATATATATATATATATATATATATATATATATATATATATATATGTATGTATGTATGTATGT
>OOIL02000451.1:538806-561490 GCA_900332095.2 Cuscuta campestris | reverse complement strand
CGGCCTTCGTAAATGGAGTTTACCTTTGACTCCCATTCCTTGGTAAGACTTCGCAGGATTTTCCTCACTAACTCCTTGTCGGTGAGCGTCTTTCCAAGCATATCAAGGTCGTTGACGATGTTTGAAAATCTTCCAAACATGTCCTCCACAAGTTCGTTCTCTTTCATAGCAAATAACTCATATTCATGGGTTAGTAAATCAATTTTTGATTCACGAACTTGAGGCGTACCTTCGTATGTGATCATGAGCTTGTTCCACATTTGGTTAGCGGTTTGGCAACGAGATATCTTTTGATAATCGTTGGCGTTGACCGCACAATACAAGAAGTTGATGGCGGTGGCATTCAATTGAGCCTTCTTGAAGTCGGCTTCATCGTATTCATCCTCGTCCTTTGGGATGAGTGTATCGCCTACCTTCTTCATAGGCAAGCTATCTCCATTCTTGATAGCAAGCCAAATTTTGAAGTCGTTTGATTGAACAAAAATCCTCATTCGCTCCTTCCAATATGAGTAATTTGTTCCATCAAAAAATGGCGACCTTACGGTGGATTGCCCTTCTCCTATCCCTGCGTTCAACATTCTCAAAAAATTTTTGATCGTTTTCTCAAACGTCACAAAGAGCGTTAGAGATACCTGCTCTGATACCAAATGTTAGTCAAGGCGTGCAACTCTAGAGGGGGGGTGAATAGAGTTGTTGAGAATGTTTACCGATTTTCGCAGGATTAAAAATATAAACGTAAGTGCAGCGGAAATAAAATAGAGAAGGCAAAGAACACACCGATGTATACTGGTTCACCACCTCGTGGCTAGTCCAGTTCCCCGAGAGACTCTCTCGAAGCTACCACTACTTCCGTTAAGCTTACGGGTGCTTAACAAACCGTTTACAACTCGAGAACTTGAATCCCACAAGCCTCAACACAACCGCTCGTAGATATGCCCTCTACAAGACTTCACAACCAAGACTTAAGTCACATAAGTCTTATACAACAAGAAGAACAATCTTCTTCAACCTCTCAATAATAGCTCTCAAAAGAGTAGATATGAGAAATGATTAAAGCTATAATGGATGACAAGAAACCTCTCTTAAAAACAAATATTTTCTCTCAAAATAATAAAAAATTTGAGGAAGGATTGATGGAGGATTAACACCTCAAGAATGGGGAGTATTGGAGTGTTTCTTTTTGTGAAAAATGACCAAGGAAGGATGCTTAAATAGGAGGTGAAGAAATATATCCGTTGGTCCAAGAAAAGAAGCTGTGCAGAAAAGATGCAGCATAATAATCGATTAATGCAGTGTCAATAATCGATTAATGCATCATCAGAATCGACTAATGCAGCCTGCGCAAAATGATAATCGATTAAAGGAAGATAAAAAATCGATTAGTCGGCTCTGCCAGCCTTAATCGATTAACAGAGGAGCAAAAATCGATTAAATTTCTAGCCCAGGGTAATCCAACTATAAGCAGTTAATCGGTTAATTTTGGAAGATTAATCGATTAATAAGGAAATAATGCGCAAACACAAAGGGCCCAAGCCAGTTGCGATGGAGAGCAGAATTGGCGTAACACTCGTTGTTTGAGACAACGGGAATCAGAGAATGCTCCTTCTCTTATTCAATGAATTTGAATAAGGGAGTAAAAAGTGAGTCCCAAAATTATTTTGTGTGTCAAACGATGAACACGAAAATATTTGATTAAAATATTTTTGCTTTCCAAAAATATTTTCTAATATCAAAATAAATATTTTGATAAATGTTTGACACACTTTTTGTAACTGACTCAATAAATGTATTTTGCACAGTTAAAAAGATTTTTCAACTGACTCCAAAAATAAATATAATTTTTATTTTAACTCTCATAAAAAATAATTTTGGAGAGAAGATATTTTTGTCATCCTTATAATAATTCCTACGACTCAAATAAATAAAAAGTCTTCGAAAAACTTCTACTCCTCCGAGTCCTCCGCTAGGCGCTCCGAACGCGTCTCGGACTCCAATAAAATCCTGTGCACCTTATTAAATACTTCAAGGAATGGCACTTTAAGTCTTCGTGTTTGTCGATGTAGCACTTTGATCTTGACTTGAATAAATTGTGTTTGTCAATTATCAAAACCTGTGAGTCAACACTTAACAACATAGAAAGGGTTGAACTCATGCATTCCAACAAACCCGAACCCGATAGCTCTGGGTCATGAACAAGCATCCTTAGACCCGAACCCGAAGTGACCCGAACCCGAAGTGACCCGAACCCGATGTGACCGAACCCGACCTGACCGACCGTTTTGCCAGGTCTAATTTCATGTATAGGAATTTACATCACAAAATGTTAAATGCTGCATATATATTATTTATACTTTGATGTTGATGTCTATAGTATATAAAACATTGTTAGAATTTTTTTTCTCAAAGCTGGAAAAAATAACCCATATTATACTGAAAAAAAATTTAGAATCGACACAAATTTCGTTCAAACCCGTGCATCGCATGGGTCAAAATACTAGTATATATAACTTGAGAGTTGAGCTTTCAAAATTACGACACGTGGCATGTTTACTAGGTAATTTTTTAACATGTTAGCGCCATATCAACAAGCTTTCATAAGTTTCCTTCTTCCTATTTTCTTCAGTTCTCCAGCAATTTTCTTTAAGAAATACAGGGGTTACCATCTTCGATCTTCCTCTCTTCGGGTCACGTTCTTCATTGGCAAATCCGGACTTTTCTTCTCCCCGGCAAAATTCCCTCTTCGCACAAGTCTTGCAAATTCCGATCTTGATCCTAACTACTGTAAGTTTTCTTCTTCAATTCATATTAATCAAATGAGATGTCGATTGTTTTGAGCAATGAAATTGAACATTAAATGCTCTACCACACGCATTTCAACGCTTAAGGGTCTACATTTTTGCATTCAGATTTTGAATTTTATACGATTTAAAAAATTGATTTTGATTTTGATTTTGAATGATTTGGTAATTCAATTTGAGTTGAGTTTTGCATGAATTGAATTACTCAATTTGATTTCGATTTGAATTTAATTGAATGATAATGGTATCCGATTTGAACAGGCGGTAAAAGGTCCACACTCAATTTGAGTTGAGTTTGATAAGTAAGGATTAGGTTATGTGTTATGCACTTCTTCATCCCATGGGCCTCAGCTGCTTCTTTAACTCCAATGGAATACTAATGAGTTCGTGTCTGTGATGCACATGATCTCTCCCTGTCGAACCCTCTTGGTAGGGTTCACTATATGCTCTTACTCTCCAAATGCATCACCACCGGGTATGCAAATATCTATGAAATGCACACTTATGTATGCTTCATGTGTTTTTTATAGTATTGAGTTTTGTTTAATTCCTTTGAATTTACTTGAGTTATTGTTTTTTCAATGAGGTTGAGATGCAAAGGACTGAATCCGAGTGAACATCAAGTGGAATCGGAGATTGTATGTTTTCTTTTTAAATTTTTTCATCTTCTATAGATGGATAGTTCTTTTTCCATATTATTTCCAGTTGCAACTTTGGGTGCAAATAGGTGTTCCTTGGGTTCATTTTCGCTACTTAATTTCCCCATATTTTTCATTAGTATTTCCTTGATTCAATTATCATATTTTCCAGGCCAATTTTCTTTGCGATTGAGGACAAATTGTCTTACAAATTGAGGAAAGATTGACCTAATTTTGGCACTTAAACAAAATTTGTTTCTTGATGAATTCATGAAACCTTTTTTAAATACAATTATAATCTATGCAATGCAATTTTTTGTTTTCATTTGCTCAATTGACATGTCTTCCAGGATCATTCATCCTTTGTCAAAAATCACTCCGAACAGCGAGTGTTGGAGGATTTTAGTTCACAACAGTATACGTTGCCGGTGTATAATTATGAAAAGGAAATGAATTCAACTGAAATGGTATTCATGGAACACGTTAGTAAATCCTTACAGCATGTTTACTCTATTTTTTGGGATTCTTTTAACCAAAGAGTGTCTTTTCATTGTTGAACCAATTTAATTGTTTAAAAGAGTGTTATGGTAATAATTCTTAACTGATTTGTTGGAGATTGTTTAACTTATTTTTTGGTTCAGTCACTTACTTCAAACAGTTTAGCATAGTAGCAAAACTGTTTGAAGTAAGTGACTGAACCAAAAAATAATTTAAACAATCTCCAACAGATCAGTTAAGAATTATTTCCATAACACTTTTATCATAACACTCTTTTAAACAATTAAATTGGTTCAACAATGAAAAGACACTCTTTGGTTAAAAGAATCTCAAAAAATAGAGTAAACATACAGTAAGGATTTACTTACGTGTTCCATGAACAGCATTTCAATTGAATTCATTTTCTTTTCATAATTATACACCGGCAACGTATACCGTTGTATCACACGAACTAAAATCATCCAACACTCGCTGTTCGGAGTGATCCTCGACAAAGGATGAATGAGCCTGGAAGACATGTCAATTGAGCAAATAAAAAAAATTTGCATTGCATAGATTATAATCGTATTTAAAAAAAGTTTCATGAACTCATCAAGAAACAAATTTTGTTTAAGTGCCAAAATTAGGTCAATCTTTCATCAATTTGTAAGATAATTTGTCCTCAATCACAAAGAAAATTGGTCTAGAAAATATGATAATTGAATCAAGGAAATACTAATGAAAAATGTGGGGAAATTTAGTAGCAAAAATGAACCCAAGGAACACTTATTTGCACCCAAAGTTGCAACTGAAAATAATATGGAAAAAGAACTATCCATCTATAGAAGATGAAAAAATTTAAAAAGAAAACATACAATCTCCGATTTCACTTGATGTTCACCCGGATTCAGCCCTTTGCATCTCAACCTCATTGAAAAAAAAACAATAACTCAAGTAAATTCAAAGGAATTAAACAAAACTCAATACTATAAAAAGCACATGAAGCATACATAAGTGTGCATTTCATAGATACTTGCATACCCGGTGGTGATGCATTCGGAGAGTTAGAGCAGATAGTGAACCCTACCAAGAGGGTTCGATAGGGAGAGATCATCTGCATCACAACAGACACGAACTCATTAGTATTCCATTGGAGTTAAAGAAGCAGCTGAGGCCAGGGGATGAAGAAGCGCATGAGAAGTGCATAACACATGACCTAATCCTTACTCATCAAACTCAACTCAAATTGAGTGTAGACCTTTTACCGCTCGTTCAAATCAGATACAATTATCATTCAATTAAATTCAAAACGAAATCAAATTGAGTAATTCAATTCATGCAAAACTCAAATCAAATTGAATTACCAAATCATTCAAAATCAAGATCAATTTTTTAAATAGTATAGAATTCAAAATCTGAATGCAAAAGTGCAGACCCTTAAGTGTTGAAATGCATCTGGTAGCGCCTTTAATGTTCAATTTCATTGCTCAAAATAATCGACATCTCATTTGATTAATATGAATTGAAGAAGGAAACTTACAATAGTTAGGATCAAGATCGGAATTTGCAAGACTTGTGCGAAGAGGGAATTTTGCCGATATAGGAGAAGAAAAGTCCGGATTTGCCAATAAAGAACGTGTCCCGAAGAGAGGAAGATCGAAGATGGTAACCCCTGTATTTCCTAAAGAAAATCGCTGGAGAACTGAAGAAAATAGGAAGAAGGAAACTTATGAAAGCTTGCTGATATGGCGCTGACATGTTAAAAAATAATCCAGTAAGTATGCCACGTGTCGTAATTCTAAAAGCTCAACTCTCAAATTTTATATATAAAGATTATTTTAACTAATGTAAATCCATTGAAGATGCTCCTACGGTGTTTTCATGAAACCCCAAACCGCTCAAAACACATCAAGTACCCGACAATTACAGGAAAATAAAGTGTTGTATTAAAAACAAAAAAAGAACATTTATTCCTTTTCATTCTTGTCCACATACTCCGTATAATTACAAGTTGTGAGTGTCCCTATCAAGCAAACTAGCGCCGCAACAAGACAGGAATGCAAGAATATCAATCCAATGATGAGACAACTAAAACAGCATCTTTATTATAAAAAGGATGATGAACCATTCCCTCATACGGATAGTTATCCGATAGCATGTTTATTATATGTACCAAGTTAATCTTCGTATACATTTAAACCAAAAAAAACTCAAACTTGTGATGGTAGATCCGGCTTACTTATTTAATGGACACTCTTTTTTCTACCATGTTGCCATCATCTTTCACTGCTAAGAAAACCAGAAGACCCAAAAGAGGATAACTCAATGTTGTCAGTCCCCAATTCACAACCAATTGGTTAAAGAATGCCACCTTTTGGGCATCCACTTGCCAAGCTATAGCTCCCCCTGCACTCTGCACTCCTTTGTAAAATCCTGTATACCTGAACCACCACCCCACAACCACCCTTTTTTTCAACAATCTTTGATAGAATCCAGTTAAAACATGAAAGAACTTGGAGAATGCAAAGGGAGATTCGAAAATACGTACCTGCTAAGGATTTCAGAGTCATCTGCTAAGGCTCCAATGATCCAGTAAACCATACTCTGGAACATGGCGTCAAGCAAGCCGTAGCTGAAGTACAACACGAAGGGCCCCGCGAAATCCGACCCGTCCTTGAAATCCAGCTTGCGAGCAGGCATATCTTCGCGCGAATATTTGAGCTGATTCGCCATCCCGCCCCCCCAAATCGCAGTTCCCAGAACTCCCACAACTGCGATCCCCACCAATCCCCTAGTCCTCCGGCTCTTGAAGGTGAAGTCCATTATGAACCCAATGAAGACTGACCCAATCATCTGTGCACCCCAGTAGAACACATTGTTCAAACCCCTTGTTCTTAAATTGAACAGCGCCCCGTTCACATTGGTAAACTGATAGCTGTAGAAGAAATTGCTTGCCAAAGACGCCGGAACCAACAAGAGCATCTTCCAATCCATAAAAAGCTTTGAGATCTCCCTAAACTCAACCCCCACACTGGAGTATTTGATGTTACTGCAGGCTGTTCCATCATCCCTGACAACTTGGCTGGGATGGAGAATCGCGAGCGATAGAACTGTACCAACGGACATGAAGATCATGAATCCAATGTAAGTTCCATCATTGACAGACACGGCGTCTGCGCGGTGATAATTCAGTATGAAAGGGATAAGCCCACCAATGACACCCCCCATGTTGAATATGCTCCAGAACATGGAGATGTAGGTCCCTTTCCGGTCATGGGGAGGGTACGAGGTCATGATGGCTCCTTGGGAGGCCCACACAAGGCCAGCCCCGATGCCAAGAAATGCTCCGGCGAGGATGGCAAAGGCCTGGTGTTTGAAGTGGTTGTAGTAGAGGAAAGATCCGGCGTAGAGGACATACGTCGAACACCCTGCGAGCAAGGTGAGTTTGGGGCCCAATATGTTGTAAATCCCGCCGCCCAGTACCCCGAAGACGGCAAAAGTGGTGTAGAGGGCGGTGTTGGCGTTGTTGGCCGCCGTTGGGTCAACCTGGCCGCCGCCGCCCATACCCGAGAGGGCGTTGAACATACCCGGACAGCAGAAGCAGACCAGACCGATCAAGATCACCTGAACCAGAGGCGAGTCATTCCTAATTCCAGCCGACTTGGCCGGAGGTTTCTCCGATGATCCTCCGGCGTTCAATTCATGTTTCAGCGGCTCCATCGCGGAAGAAAGGGGAATTCGGTGATGTGGGAGTTGAGAATTAATAAGAATGCATTAATGTGAAGAATAGTACAGTTATATACTCCCTCCGTCCTTAAATAAAGTTTCATTTTTGACTTTTTGAAGATTTAAGAGAGGGATATTTTGGTGTTGACTTTCCAAAAATACTTTTGATGTGATGTGTTAAAGTAAAATGTGATAGGTAGATTATTAGTAAAAAGGTATGATGTGATAGGTAGGGTATGAAAAAGTAAGGGGTAAAATGGGTTTTTTAAGGGAAAAGAAAAGTTTATTTAGAGACAAAGAAAAAACGAAAAAGGAACTTTATTTAGGGACGGAGGGAGTATATATATATATATATATATATATATATATATATATATATATATATATATATATATATATATATTCCCGAGATTTAAAAATGGTGGTGGCTCCATGTTAGTAAAGAAGAGAATCTGGGATTTGGATGTTGATAGGAAACCAATCTTATCTCCACAGATTGAGACTCGCATCCTTTTCTTCCGACCATTTGTACCCGAAGCATACCTGCCGGTCTTCAAAATATGGGCACTCTCAAAATATTACTCGCAGGTAATATACTCCATAGCATTTGATCGATTTGTTTTTATAATTTTTTATACCATTTAATTTTTTTACTACGGTCAAGAAAAATGAAAAAACAAATAATAACATAAAGTACATTATTGCATGATTAATAGTAGGATTATGCTAATTTTTTGAAACAAATAGTACAGATACGTTACAAGTAACGCTAATTTTAGACTTCGATATTACCAAACATGTTCTACTAAATCTGTTTTTAGGTTGTGTGTTTCTCCATTGCAGATTTCTGCACGTCTTACGATTCGTGCATCATCTCTAAACTCTTCGATGTCAATATTGCTCGATTTGTAGTCTGCACAGATAGTTCTCCCCTTACATTCTAAAATCATATTATGTAAAATGATACATGTGTACATTGCATTTGATATTATTTTTCCCATATTCTTGCGGGATTGGCGACAATATGTCACCTTCTCTTTAGCACACTGAATGCGGGTTCTATGTCTTTTGTTGCTGACTCTTGAGCTTTCTTAAAATAGATACATTTCACATCGCCCTCACGTGGGCAAGTAAATGACTTCACCAATGTAGCCCAGTCGGGCTAGATACCATCTACAAAATAATAACCTTAGTTGACTCCGTATCATTGGCAATAAATGAGGTTGTAACGCCACGAAAATAGGTCTATCAAAATTAATTAATTAATTAATAATTAATTAATTACTGAGAAGGATCTAAAAATAAATGATTTATGAAGTTTGTCAATAAAAAAAGAAAATTATACCATTGTGTAGAGTTTAACTGTCTGACTGCAACGTTTCAATCGGATTTTAATTCGGAGAAAGTTGGACCAAAAAGTGTATCCCGACTGGGACCAAATTAGTCTCAACCATGGAATGGCGTGTACGATCTTTAATATTGACGTTGGGCGCACTACGCCAATCGGTCATCATCGCACAGGGAACTCTTCTGGCTTTTTCTTCCCTACTCTTCCTATATAAGCCACCTCAATCTCCCTCATTTCTTCACCAAATCATCCCATTCTTCTATTATGTTGCTCGGAGTGTGGAGAACGCAGTGGTATTGTGAATTTTGGATCAATATGGAAATGATTTTTAGCTTCAATCCCCATTCGGCTCACCAAGTGTCCCAAGAACTTCCGCCCTTGTACCGCAAAGGTACACTTTTTAGGGTTGAGTCAGAGATTCACCTTCATCATGATCCCGAACACCTCTTCCAAGTCCCGGACATGGTCTCAGGCCTATTTCGATTTGACGATCATATCATCGATATAAGCTTCTATGATCCGGCCTAGGATAGGTCTGAACACTTCTGTTACCATCCCGGTGTATGTAGCCCCAAAATTCCTCAAACCAAACGCCATGACCAGATAACAGTACAACCCTTCCAGAGTCATGAAACTCGTCTTTTATGCATCTGCTGGATGCATCCGGATATGGTGGTATCCGCTAAATGCATCCATGAAGCTCATTAACTCGCATCCTGCAGTCTCATCCACCATTTGATCTATGTTTGGCAGTGGGAATGGATCCATTAGATAGGCCTTTTCAGGTCCGTATAATCCACACACATCCTCCAAGATGGAGGTTTTTGGTGCGAGGACTACATTGGCCAACCATTCTGGGTACTGGACCTCCCGGATATGTCCAATACTCTTTAGCGTGGCTAGCTACCACCCTCTTGACAAACTCTATTCTTTCTTGGGCAAGACGTCTTCTGTTCTGCTTAAACGGCTTCACTCCCGGAAGGACATTCAGCTTGTGGACAACGATCTTATGGTCGAGTCCGAACATGTCTGCCAGACTTCAGTCGAAAACCTTCCTAAACCTCCTAAGCACTGCAATCACCCGGGTCCGGAGTTCAACCCCCAGGCCCTTGCCTATCTTGACCTTCTTGTCTGGTTCTATCGGCTCCAAGCTTACCTCTTCTACATCTCCTGCCATTTCCACCCGGGGGCGTTTCACCTCAGCTTTCAGCAACTGAGAGGTTACTTTTCCTACCTAGGTGTTGAACTTGACTGGCTCCTTGGTTGCCTTGAGATACCATGTGTGTAACACCTCAGCCCCCACCCTGGTCGTTAGCGTCCGCTCAAAGGATTGTAGACTGTCATCACAAAACAACACAAGTCTTTTCCGCACACTTTGTCCTCACTCGTGTGCGCCCAAGGAAACTTCCCAGGGGAAGTCACCCATCCTAGAATTGCTCCAGGTCAAGCACGTTTAACTTTGGAGTTTCTAGGTGACGAGCTCTCGAAAAGAAGATGCACCCAGGCCCTTGCCTATCTTGACCTTCTTATCTTGTTCTATCGGCTCCAAGCTTACCTCTTCTACATCTCCTGCCACTTCCACTCGGGGGCGTTTCTCCTCAGCTTTCAGCAACTGAGAGGTTACTTTTCCTACCTAGGTGTTGAACTTGACTGGCTCCTTGGTTGCCTTGAGATACCATGCGTGTAACACCTCAGCCCCCACCCTGGTCATTAGCGTCCGCTGAAAGGATTGTAGACTGTCCTCACAAAACAACACAAGTTTTTTCCGCACACTTTTTCCTCACTCGTGTGCGCCCAATGAAACTTCCAGGGGCAGTCACCCATCCTAGAATTGCTCCAGGTCAAGCACGTTTAACTTTGGAGTTTCTAGGTGACGAGCTCTCGAAAAGAAGATGCACCTTGTTGATGTGAGACTGTCCTCACAAACCAACACAAGTCTTTTCCGCACATTTTGTCCTCACTCGTGTGCGCCCTAGGTGTTGAACTTGACTGGCTCCTTGGTTGCCTTGAGATACCATGCGTGTAACACCTCAGCCCCCACCCTGGTCGTTAGCGTCCGCTCAAAGGATTGTAGACTGTCCTCACAAAACAACACAAGTCTTTTCCGCACACTTTGTCCTCACTCGTGTGCGCCCAAGGAAACTTCCCAGGGGAAGTCACCCATCCTAAAATTGCTCCAGGTCAAGCACGTTTAACTTTGGAGTTTCTAGGTGACGAGCTCTCGAAAAGAAGATGCCCCCAGGCCCTTGCCTATCTTGACCTTCTTGTCTGGTTCTATCGGCTCCAAGCTTACCTCTTCTACATCTCCTGCCACTTCCACCCGGGGGCGTTTCTCCTCAGCTTTCAGCAACTGAGAGGTTACTTTTCCTACTTAGGTGTTGAACTTGACTGGCTCCTTGGTTGCCTTGAGATACCATGCGTGTAACACCTCAGCCCCCACCCTGGTCGTTAGCGTCCGCTCAAAGGATTGTAGACTGTCCTCACAAAAAAACACAAGTCTTTTCCGCACACTTTGTCCTCACTCGTGTGCGCCCAAGGAAACTTCCAGGGGCAGTCACCCATCCTAGAATTGCTCTAGGTCAAGCACGTTTAACTTTGGAGTTTCTAGGTGACGAGCTCTCGAAAAGAAGATGCACCTTGTTGATGTGAGACTGTCCTCACAAACCAACACAAGTCTTTTCCGCACATTTTGTCCTCACTCGTGTGCGCCCAAGGAAACTTCCTAGTGGCAGTCACCCATCCTAGAATTCCTCCAGGTCAAGCACGTTTAACTTTGGAGTTTCTAGGTGACGAGCTCTCGAAAAGAAGATGCACCTTGTTGATGTGAGTAGTACTATCAATCCTTTTGATCTCTTCTCATTCCTATCTTAATATGGGATATTACATTCACCCCCACTTAGGAATGCAACGTTCTCGTTGCATATTTTTTTTATTAATCCTTAGATCTTCTCCGCTATGTGAACTAAGCTCGTTGGCCTGTCACGGTCGCAGGGTTGCTCTGATACCATTTGTAACACCTCAGCCCCCACCTTGGTCGTTAGCGTCCGCTCAAAGGATTGTAGACTGTCCTCACAAACCAACATAAGTCTTTTCCGCATACTTTGTCCTCACTCGTGTGTGCCCAAGGAAACTTCCCAGGGGCAGTCACCCATCCTAGAATTGCTCCAGGTCAAGCACGTTTAACTTTGGAGTTTCTAGGTGTCGAGCTCTCGAAAAGAAGATGCACCTTGTTGATATGAGTAGTACTATCAATCCTTTTAATCTCTTCCCATTCATATCTTAATATGGGATATTACAATGTGATACTGTTATACCCCGTATCAAGATGGGAATGGGAAGAGCTCAAAAGGATTGATAGTAATACTTATACCAACAAGGTGCAATGCATCTTCTTTTCGAGAGCTCATCATCTAGAAACTCCAAAGTTAAGCGTGCTTGACCTGGAGCAATTTTAGGATGGGTGACCCCTGGGAAGTTTTCCTTGGGCGGGCACGAGTGAGGACAAAGTGTGCGGGAAAGACTTGTGTTGGTTTGTGGGGCCAGTCTACAATCCTATGAGCGGACACTTATGACTATGGTGGGGGCCGGTGTGTTACAAATGGTATCAGAGCAACCTTGCGACCGTGATGGGCCAAAAGAGCTTAGTTCACCTAGCGGGGAAGATCTATGGATTCAAAAAAAGGATGCAACGAGGACGTTGCATTCCTATGTGGGGGTGAATGTAATACCCCATATCAAGATGGGAATAGGAAGAGCTCAAAAGGATTGATAGTACTACTCATACCAACAAGGTGCATCTTCTTTTCGAGAGCTCATCATCTAGAAATTCCAAAGTTAAGCGTGCTTGACTTGGAGCAATTTTAGGATGGATGACCCCCTTGGAAGTTTTCCTTGGGCGCGTACGAGTGAGGACAAAGTGTGCGGGAAAGACTTGTGTTGGTTTGTGGGGCCAGTCTACAATCCTATGAGCGGACACTTACGGCTAGGGTGGGGGCCGGGGTGTTACAGATACTCTCTAAGATCCCCGAGCTACACCTACCCTGGACGATGTTGGAAACTTTATGCATAAGTGCTTGGGTGAGATCACACACTCCGGGTCCTCCAGGCCCGACCTACCTAAGATTACATTCGTGCTGGAGATGATCCCAACCACCACAAACTCCATGTCCTATGACCTTTTCGCCTTAGTGTCACCCACTTCCACGGGTAGGGTGATAATACCTTCTGGTTCAATAGAATCTCCAGTGAATCCGGTCAAGGGAGTCTTAATGGGCAGCAATTCCTCTCCGGTCAATCCCAAAGCCTTAAAGGTGTCCATATACATGATGTTCAAGAAACTTCCCGTATCCACCAATGTCTTGTGTATCAGTAAGTCCATGATATCAATTGTGATTACTAGGGCATCCCTATGAGGGACCCCTGTCTCTGGTAAATCCGCACTAGAGAAAGTAATGGGCTTAGTTTTGATTCTCTTACCTTTAGGCTGGGGAGCTATAAGTGTCCTCTTCGGATCAGTCGGGTCATCTCATTCTTCACGGTATAGCAATTTTCTATATTATGATCAATCTTCCGGTGGTACGCGCACCATTTTCCTGTTTCCTCCACATTACACACCTTTTTGGAGTAGGTGGGGTAGGCCATGAGACCTTGCTGGGCAGCGTGCGTCATTACCTCCGCCATTGGGATGATGAAAACCTGATAGTGCGATTTTCAGGTATTAGAGGATCTAGCAGACTGGCCCTTAGGTCCATCTGGGAAACCCGACTTCTTCCCTTTCTACGGCTTCCCCTTCTGCCTGTTTTCTCAATCCTGCTGGGATTTCTCCTTCTTTTCCTCATTGCGCTCTTCCAGGGTGACGTGTTTCCCTGCCCGGACCATAGCTTCATCAAAAGTGTCCAGGGATGGGTCGTCAGATCCGCATGGAGAAGCCCTTCATGAAGAGCAACAGTAAACATCGCCAAGTGAGCCTTGTTGTCGGCACCTTCTACTTCCCTAGATTCCTTCCTCTAGTGTGTCATGAAATTCTTCAAGGATTCTCCATTCTTCTGGCGTATCGAAGCCAAGTGTGTGAAATGCTTCTTCAGGCGGCAATTCCCAGCATCATGTTCCAAGAAGCGTATACCTAACTAGTCTCGGGTCCGGATCGACCCGGAAGGAATATGGTTGACCCAGTCTGCCACCTTAATATCGATGGTCAATAAAAAGCAGCGACACATCAGGGCATCTGTCGCATCCACGGCTATCATCGTTTGCACGTAACTGTTTATGTGTTCTTGGGGATCCGATTCCCCATCATATCGTTTGACGAATGGGACCTTAAATTTCACCGGGTATGGTTCTACAAATATCTCTGGAGCCAATGGGGTATTTGTCCGGGTAGTAAAGACCCGACCGTGGTTGAACCACAACTGCATCTCTTGGATTTGGCATCGTAAATCTTGGAAATCCCCCATTCCCGGATATACTGGCCCAGGTGTTGAGATGCCAGGACCCGGACCTGGCTGTGGGCTTCATCTTCTGCAACTTGTCTTGGCTCAGCTCGCGGCACGATGCGAATCCCGGTTTGATGACTCAACGTGGCTTGGTTGGGGCGGTTCCCATCCAAGCAGAGCTTTCTCCAGATTCTTCCCCAGTCGTGCACTGACCGGTATTCTCCCTTGTGTCATTCACTCAAAGACTGAACCTTTGGGGTTCTTGGTCTCCGCATGGCACGGCTGGCTGGCTGCTCGACGAGCAATCGGGTCCTGAGTCTTTTCCCGAGTTAGCTTGTCGCACTCCCGGGTGTTCCGGGACAACTCTTCCTCGAGTTGTTTTCTTATTGCCTCTCTCTCTCATTCAATCTCCTCTGTAGTATGGAATTCTCGCAGAATGGGATTCATATGCTCTGGGCGCGTTTGGGGAATCTATCCCGGGACCCTAGTAGGACCGGGAAGGGTCTCCAGTCTGTCCATAACATTTGCCATCATGTTGGAAGGTTATTCAATGCCGCCTCCGTGCCGCTAGGCTGTGTGGTGATCGGCTGTTCAGGAACTCTTATCGCGGCTGACGACTGCTTAGAGTTAGCACCACTACGCCTAAGGTTTCTCGTTCTTCGGCTAGCCATACTCTCGACCCATAATCTCTTAATCTTTAAACTCTCAATGAAAGCACCAATGATGGAATTTTAGCCCAACAACTATGACAATGAAGAATGGATTTAGGAAAATAAAGATCAATAATGATAATGATTGTTAATATATTTCTATTAATTTGTTTGTTCTTGTCATAGCTTGGTTTACAATGGAGGTTTCTCCCTCTATTGATACTACATTATGGTTACGTACGTAACGGGCACTTGTCGTGCACACAAATCTTGGCCATTATTTCTTGTACGTCGATCGTGGAGGTTAGCAGCTCAACCCTTTATCTTCCACGACTTGGGGTTGCCACGATCTCGCATTATTTGCCTGGGCCTATTAACGAGAACTATGCCTTTAGTATCTTGTTAACCAATCCCCGTTCTGTACTGGCCTGACCCATTCCCTTGTGGATTGGGCCGTTTATATTTGTTTAATGGGTCCGAATA
This sequence comes from Cuscuta campestris, assembly GCA_900332095.2. Classification (NCBI taxonomy): domain Eukaryota; kingdom Viridiplantae; phylum Streptophyta; class Magnoliopsida; order Solanales; family Convolvulaceae; genus Cuscuta; species Cuscuta campestris. The sequence continues at coordinate 545,938 of OOIL02000451.1, read as the reverse complement.
TCCATCACATAGACTTCTGATCCCATCACAGTGGGTTGTAGAATCTTTTATGTCACTCTTGAAAAAATAGCAACTTTTAAAAGCCAAAATAAAAAAATCTCTACTAACAGATAGACGTTTATACCTAATAAAATTCTTAATAAATATGAGATTTTGTTTTGCCAACATATTAGCCAACAACTTGAAGTAACGCTTATAAGTAAAGAGAAATATGTTATCAGCTGACTTATAAGTTAAAAATAACATTTAATTAATTAGTTTTGATCAACTTAAAAACATAGAGAGATACTCACGTTACTCATATTTTAGTTTTTTCCCTATTTCGTTCCATAATTGTTTGTCCAGTTTAGATCAATCCCGGTCAATATTTTGGTTCGCAATATTTATGCTATTTGTAGTGTGAAGTAGGGATGTAAACGAACCGAATGGAAGGAAATACTGAGATATTTGAATTTGTATTTGTTTAATTATTTTGAATATGAATCTAAATCCGAATATGAAACGAATTAAAAATAAGATTTGAATTTGTATTTGATTAATATTCAAATAAATAACGAATCCTAAATAAATATTTGAATAATAATACTTTGTAATTTATATGATGGACCAACATTGATTTTAAAAAATTTAACTTACTATATTTCTTATACTATATGTAAAACATTAATATATTGGCGTCTTACACAAATTATATGTTATGAAACATAACTATTGAAATCATATACTTTAAATTTTCGTGTTACGTTAATTTGACAAAATCTTAATATCTGAATTTGAATTTTAATTTTAATAAAGTGAATTTGAGTCATTATATTCAAATACGTATGAGGAATCGAATTTAAAGTATTTAATTTGTTTCAATTTACGGCTCCATTAATTTGAATTCATGAGGCCCAATACCCTGTAGGGATTAACGTCTTCCCAAGCGATGCAAGAACGTTAACTAACGACGACCACAGAAATTTGCAGGAGGGGTCGAGGGGAAGAGGAAGGCACGTGACGGAACGGGCATTTCCGTCTCCTTCGTACCACTACTGCGAAATGGAGGAGGAGAGGATTTTCAAAATGGAGTGAATGAAAAGACAAAAAAAGGCACCACGCATTTCAGCTGAATTTCATTTCACTTGCATTTACATTTCACTCGCCCTACCATTTATTACCACGCGATAATCGGATCGGGCCCTTATCTTTAGTTCTCACTCCTATAAATACTTCACTGCCCTTTTCCCCTAAATGCCAATTTTATATTTTCACTTCACTTTTAAGGAGAGAGAGAGAGAGAGAGGCTCGAAGAGGTAGGTGTATGCATACCTTCTTCCTCGCAGTAATTTGTGTTTTATTATGATCTATCGCTGTTTATCTAATTTGTTTGCATCAGATATGATTATTGATTGTTACAGGCATTATATATTGAAAATTGTGTTGTTATTTTAAATTTCTCATTATTATATATTGGAATTATTTTAATTTTCTGTTTTGTTTTTAAATGCTCCTTAATTTTATTTAAGAAAAAGAAGCTAAGACCCCCTGCTCCATTGTGACTGTGTTTAGATTTGACTTTTTTTGAAAGTCTGGTTTTAGATTTGAATAAAATTGGACACTATTTTGTTTAGATTTATTCAGTGGAAGAGGAAAGTACTTTTGAGAAGCCTTGATTGCAGTTATATACTTATATTTTTGATCTCTTTTTGTTCTCTGTGGTGGAAGTCAATGTTACATATAGTTTCATTGGCAAGAAATTTAGTCAATTCTACATTGTCTTTTGATTGAAAATGAACTTCACTCTTTTAAAAAAAGGGAGATAGATGATGTGGGTCGTATATTTCTCACATCCAAACAAATTGTAACAATATTTTTTTCTTCTCAACAATTTTCTTAAACTCCGTAAAGTCAAACACCAAAGTTTATTTTTGGCAGAAAAGGAGTAAATCATGTGTGCCGTGTAAATAGCCGCATGTTTTCTTAAGCTAAAATGTGATTGGTAGAGTATTGGTCCATCAAGCATATGTTGATGGGTTCGTTATTGTGTCGGTCCACAGAAGTCTAAGGCGTGGAGTTATCCAGGAATTCAAGCTTGAACTTTCACTGAATCAATGGAGTCCTTTGGCAATTCAATGGTAGCTGGACCTGCAACTGTTATCTATCTGTCAAGCATTCTTGGCCAAGATGATGGCCCGAACCCTGCTCACAAATGTGATTGGAAATGTGAAAACGAAAATGTGTGCGGGAACATGTACAGATGCAGACTAACTGGGCTGACACACATTTGTGACAAAAACTGTAACCAGAGAATTTTGTATGACAATCATAGCTCCCTTTGCAGGGTGAGCAGGCAGATTTTCCAACTTACCGCAGCTGAAGAGAATGCTGTGAAAGGTATACGGAGGAAGCTTGATGCTGATAGTTCACCCCTTGACAGCTGTGCTTCCAAGCGTAGGCGAGATTCAACATTTCATCCATCACCGTTTGAGAGATCTTTCTCTGCTGTTACTCCCATTTGCAGCCAAATTGGAGATGGAATGGATATGAGCTAGATCATAACTCGTTATTCTACGTCACTTTTTTAGTATTTTGCTCTCATGAGACAATAATGCAAAAAAACACTTTGATAAGGCCTTCCTAATAGCAGACTGGAAAGTCTTGCTAAGTCTGTAGGAGATTCTTATATTGAACTGAAGTACCTTCCATTACTTACTAGGTGATCAACTTTATCATGCATTTGGAGTTATTATTGTTATTATTATCATCTCATTTGAGTTCCATTAGTGCAACGTGAGAGCTAAATATCTGACAAAGTGGATTGGTTTCTTTCAGCTTCGTGCATCGTACTGCTAATAAATTTGCTGATTGGTTGTAGTTTATTATGTTATCAAGTGTCGATGGAATGGATTGACCATGGTTTCTTGTGTTGTATTGATTAGCTTCTTGCAAATTCCTTTTTTGACACTTGCTCTTAAATAGTGTGCCTTCACATGACAGGTTGTTTTTGGAAACACTAATGTTGTTGCGTCATTTTAAAGAAACTTTCCATTTCAAGTCTAGCTCATTTCTTTGTTTAGTCTACTTAAGCTAAACTGATGTTTATTTCTTTACTTCTGTCCTTTTCAGGTTTATGAATATTAGCTGAGCTCATTTCTGGTTCTTTGTTATTTAGACGTTTATCTGTTATTCTCTTCTTTACAAGCTGTTACAATTCTGGTTCCTTACATGGTGTTGTTTTTGCAGGAACTGGGGTTAAATATCGGAAAATTGATATATAGCATCATATATTTTGTATTTAAATACTCTGTGTTTTCTTAATAAGGATAAGGATTTAATCAGTGATAATAGAAAGGAGTGTCTGATCGTTTTACTAATATTCTTGTTTAATTCACGCAGGAAAAAACAGTTCACCAAATATGTGTTTCAGAACTCAAAATTCTTAAAATGGTGCATGTTATGTTCAAGAGATGCCTACCAGCCGAAGTCGAGACCTCTTCATCCAGGGCACACTATGTTTTCCTCCTACATTATTCTACATCATCTCCCTAATCTGTTAACAGAGAACCTGTGACAACTTAATTGTTTCGGCAAAGTAGTTGAACTGATGCGCAACTACTTACTACCTACCCATCTTAAAGATACTCAGGATCTTCAGGTATTGTTTTCTTGCCTTAGGACATAACTATAGCCGTTAGACTTTCAAATATTTTTCTCTGGCAGTGATCTTTAATGCAACACTTTCATCTGATCAGTTAATCATCTCCAGATTTGTGGAACAGAACAAGAATTGTCTAAAATTTTAATCATTTGTATGATTAGCATGTTTAATGGTAAAACTAGATACGAGATTTGATTTCTGTGTTGCTTTACAGTATTACACTATCTTAAGTTTAATAAAGTAATACGGAGTAATACATCCTATGAAGTTCTGCCCAGTTTTAGCAACTTACAGTCATACATTTGAGATCAGATGTTTGTGGATATTCAGGATAATAGAGTTTGCTTCTGTTAAATTGGAAGTTGTGCAAATCAGAGATGCGAGGCTGTGATTTCTATTTCTAGATCAATCCTCTGAGTCATATTCAATGTACTCAAGAAGCTTGAAGGTATTCTTTCTGACTTCAGCTTGTTTAATTTTTATGTTTTAAATTATTTCACAAGTTCAGAGATTTTAATGGACATAGAATATGATACATGAAATCTCTTAAAGATAACTTTGAAAGTCAATTGCTTGTGATGTGGGTTTTTAAAACTTCTTCTTCTAACTAATGATACAAAGTAGTTGATCGCAACAAGATTGCATTCATAATAAAATAAAATTATTCTAGAGTTGTGGAAACTTCTGTGTTTTTTCATTAGTGTAGGGCTCATCAGTTTAATAAGATAGAGAAGCAATATAATTCAAAGATCTTAATACTAATAGGTATATTAAATTTTACAGTTTTGCTTTGAAGTACAGTAATCCATGAAGTCGTAGATAAAGAAAGAAAGGAATTGCTTCTTGTTGAGGCCACCTAAGATGGAGGAAAAAGAAATTCTAAACCAAAACTATGACCTTACGTCGGATGAATTTCTCAAAGCAACTTGACATTATGGATTTCACACATAATCATCAGATATTATAAAATCTTCCTCGATGTTACTATATAAGAAGTTCACGATTCTTTTGGCAAATCCCCTACGCACACAGGACATTTCATTAGCCCTATATTGGTGGCCATAATGATGTCCTGGAAGCCATTTCTCGTCTCACTGCTTTTCTCAACTTTCTTTTCATACTCTTTTGAATACAGTTTCATCATAACCAACAACTGTCCACATACAATATGGCCTGGCACACTTGCGGGTTCAGGAACTCCCCCGCTACCCACAACTGGATTTCAGCTGAACTCCGGCCAGAGTGTTAGCATCCCATGTACTCCAAAGTGGTCGGGCCGCATTTGGGCCAGAACCGGATGTACCTTTGGCGCAAATGGTGTTGGCTCTTGTCAAACTGGGGATTGTGGTGGAAAACTTGAATGCAGTGGCGCAGGGGCCGCACCTCCTACATCCCTCTTTGAGATCACTCTTGGAGATGAGAAAGACTTCTATGATATAAGCATGGTCGATGGTTACAACCTGCCTATGATTGTTTTCGCTCAAGGGGTGTCCGGACCATGCAACGCCACTGGTTGCATTTCTGATCTCAACATGGGTATGGTTCTATTATCCTGAGCAAGATCGTTTTTGGTAACACTCAAAACGTCCGGAATGGCTAAAATGACTAGTTTTGCTTAATTACCAAAAGAAAATATCGTTTAGACATAAATTAAATAACCTAAAGAAACAATATAGTATTTTAAAATAAAGCTTAAAGCATCAATTTCAACCATTCTAACAAAAAAAGTAACTCATGCACTACTTTTTTCAGCATCAAATTCAGCCGCTGTACTAACAAGAGTTAGGGCATGTTCTCTTCACATGATCTAATTGGAATAAGTTCTGGAAGTTTGCTTTAAAAGAAAAGAAAATTAATTGCATTTTGAAAATGGAAAACACTTGCTCTAGGTTGTCCAAAAGAACTTCAACAGATTGGGACAGACGGGGCTGTAATTGGGTGCAAGAGCGCATGTTTGGCATTTGGATTAGAGCAGTTTTGCTGCAGCGGAGCTCATGGCAATCCATCAACTTGTCAACCATCATACTATTCTAAAATCTTCAAGAGAGCTTGTCCCACTGCATACAGTTATGCATATGATGATGCAACCAGCACCTTTACCTGCAAGTCTGAAGCATATCACATCGTCTTTTGTCCCAACACGTAAGGCCTCTAGTAGACTTCGCATGGTGCGGACACACTTTGTGAAGTTTCATTTTCTTTACCTCATTCTTTAATGAGGTATAAAGGTTTAACTTCATAAAGCACTTGTCCTCAAAAGAGAACTTTTCTTATACGAATATATATAATGATGAACCCAAAAGAGAACTCAAATACTTGGGTAATAGATTTATTGTATTACTCCGTATTGTAAACTATGTATATGTTTTCTTAGACTGCTAATTGTATACCATGACCAACAGAGGCAACAATGCTGCTGGACCTCCACTTCCACCACCGCCGCTTCTGCCTCTGCCTCCCCTTAACGGTGGTGGAGTTGTAATGCCACCTCCACCTAACGGCGGTGGAGTTGTAATGCCGCCTCCACTTAATGGCGGTGGAGTTGTAATGCCCCCTCCGGTGCCACATACGCCGCCACCTCCTCCAGCTTTTGGCGGTGCAGTTGCCCCACCACCACCGCCACTTTTTGGTGGTGAAGGTGCTCCACCACCTCCACTTTTTGGCCCTGGAGTTGCTATGCCTCCTCCACCAGCTTCTCCAACTGTTACACCTCCGCCCTATGAAGAAAGTAAGAGCTACATATCTGGAGGGATGGTTTCATCTCCAAAAAAGAGTTTGCCCTTTCCAACACTGGTTGCCATTTTAATGTTTTCATTATTTCTGCGGATATAGAGACTTTTCGGACGAAACAGTTTTCAGTTGTGGCATATGAAAGCCATTACTGTACAAAAGTTTAAATGAAGTAACACTAAAGGGTAATATTATAGTTCATGAATTTACAAGGTACTCCATATATTATTGTTGTTCTTGCTACTGCTCCGACTTTAAAAGGATTCATTTCCTTTGTTCGTTCTATCAGTGGTTATAAGGTGTGTCTTTTCTATGAAACGTTTGCTAGCATTTTTCTTGGAAAATACTAGGGTGTCCCCAAATAGTTGCTAGCATATATGGGTGCATCCAAATTTCATACAGATGATTATTATCTGTGTCGCACAGATGATCATTTGTGCGAAGTGATACGGTATCGTATCGAGATAGGGAAGGTTGAACACCTTTAAGCTATAGAATCGAGGAAAAGGGGGAGACTGAGAAGGGAGAGGGGAAGACGGCCGTTGATCGGCGAGGAGGAGAGAGGGAGTTTAGGGTTAGGAAAATGATTGTTCTTTATTGATTGAATAATAAACTCATGCATAATGGATACATATATAGATGGTTGATCTAAAGAATCCTAGCCATAAAAGATAACTAAATAAATTAAAATACTAATAACCTAATATAATAATACTTCCTAACAATAATGAAATTATCTAACCATAAATAATAATAATAATA
>OOIL02000451.1:509765-536765 GCA_900332095.2 Cuscuta campestris | reverse complement strand
TGAGAAGGGAGAGGGGAAGACGGCCGTTGATCGGCGAGGAGGAGAGAGGGAGTTTAGGGTTAGGAAAATGATTGTTCTTTATTGATTGAATAATAAACTCATGCATAATGGATACATATATAGATGGTTGATCTAAAGAATCCTAGCCATAAAAGATAACTAAATAAATTAAAATACTAATAACCTAATATAATAATACTTCCTAACAATAATGAAATTATCTAACCATAAATAATAATAATAATAGTAATATAATAAGAATGATAAATAACTAAATATAGTCATGTATCACGAAGCTTGGGTGAATAGCAACCATTTGGGAGTACCCTAACATGATCCATTTTTCTTATAGAAATTATCCAAAATAGGAGTAAAACAAATTTTATTCCCAAAATAGAAAAAAATATGTTTTTATTCTAAAAATAAGATTATTGCATTATAAACATGTCATTGTATATTGGTATTCTATATTTGTAGTATTTTATGGTATTATATGTTGGAGTATTGACATTATAAAATCTTAATTCGGGATAAAAATACGAAAACTTGTTTAAGTCTTTTTAAAAACTTTACTCTTATTTTAGTTTTTATCCCTATTTTTATGTATGTTTCCATTTCTTTTTAATGTCTTAAATACTTTTTTTCAAATTAATTTGTGCTGGTTAACCTCACGGAGATTAAAAAAGATGCTGGCAACATTTTGAATAATAACGTTAGTGATAGCAATCTCTTTAAAAGAACAAATTTAAGCCCCCTATTCCTTTTGAAAGAACAAATCTGGTAAAATAATTCTCACATCAAGCAAATTCTAACTATTCACAATATATTTGTGAAAGAAAGAGAACAATATCCTATGATGATATAAAAGAGAAGCGGGAAAATTTCTATGAGACAAAGGCAACGTTTCGTTCAACTTATTGTTTCTGCTTATTGCTTATCTTATTAAAATCAGATAAGATCTAATTAAATCAGATCAGATCTAATCATATTCTGTAAGACCAGATCTAAACCAAATTAATATTATTATTATTATTATTACCATTATTATTAGTATTACTATTACTATTACTATTAATATTATGATTATTATTACTATTGTTATAATTATTATTACTATTATTATTACTATTATTATTAGTATTATTATAATCATTATCATTAATATTTCTATTGTTAATAATATTATCTCTATTATTATTATTATTATTATTATTATTATTATTACTATCATTATTATTACTATTATTATTAGAGTTAGTATTGTTATTACTATTATTATTGTTGTTTTGTTGTTGTTGTTGTTATTATTATTATTATTATTGTTATTATTATTATTATTATTATTATTATTATTTCTATTATTGCTTTCATTATCAATATTTCTATTATTATTATTATTATTATTATTATTATTATTTCTATTATTCTAATTATTATTACTATTACTATAACTATAATAATAATTTTATTTTAATTTCAATCAAATTTATATCGGATCAGAGGTCAGACCAGATCAAATCAGATCAAATTCAATTTTATCAGAAGCAATCAGATTAGAACTTCAAAAAATCATATCAGATCAGGCGAACGCAACGCAGCAAAAGGAGTCTTTTAAATAATCCTCACATCAAACTAATTCTAACTACTCACAATTTATTTGTTTGAACGCATGAAATCGGTAAAAATTGAATATCCAAACAATGAAGTAACCTAACTTTTTTCATGGGCAATAGTTTAACGTACAAAGTCATATTAAGAAAAATAATTAAAGAAAAAGAATATTGGTGTATCGATAGTAATATTTGGAGTGCCATTATCACTTCACCAAATTATGTACTCCGTATATTTTGGCTATTTGGTTGGAATCGCCTCATCCTCGTCATCCTCATATTCCAACTCAATGTCATACGGAGTATCAATTTTTCCTATTTTATCTTCATTCAAGATATGAATTCTCATTCCATCATCATCCTTTTTTTAAACGGACTTTTGTTTTTAAGTACTTTTATAACATTTCATAGTAATTTTTTTTATTTTTAAAATTTATATTAAACATTTCATTAGTAATAAATAATTTTGTTAACATTTCATTTAATTTTTTTTAAATTTTAATAATGAATTTTTCCAAAACCTTAAATTACAAACAAAAATTATTGTGATTGTAATTTTTCCACTTATATATATATATATATATATATATATAGATTTTGGTTCTGGTGAGAATGCAATCTTAGGAGAGAAATAAGAATGAATCTGGTGCTTTAAATTGCGAGATCTAAGGGTCAAGATTTCATCAAAATTAGATGCACCAAAATGGTGCGAAAATGCATCACGTCGAAATGCACCATAAACCTTTGAAATGCAGTATCTCAAAATCTGAGCGCAGGATGCAATCTGAGCCGCACGATGCATCAGATCCGACGGCTAGATTTTATTCTCATTTCTCTCCACAATGTGCATTCTCACGGGAACCGGCCCCTATATAGATATATATATATATATATATATATATATATATATATATATATATATATATATATATATATATATATATATATATATATATATATATATATATATATATATATAAAACAAAATTAATGTGATTGTAATATTCAAAACCTTTAACCCGAACCTTTAAGTCAAAATTATTGTTTAACCTTACACGTTAATATCAAATAGAACCCCTCATTGATACCGAAGTATATATCATCTTTGACGTATATTACTCATCCTTCCACAACATCCTCAAATACGATTGTTTGTGTTTGGAAGTGAATCTGGTAAGTTTCCATACCTTTTTAAAAAAAGTTTTGTAACTTACAATTTTTTTTAAAAAAAAAAACTTTTGGGAAAGTATGTTCTTTTCTCTTGAGCACGTGTGGCATGACTTAAAAAATTTCAAGGACGAAATCTTTATCTTTATTTATAAAATTTGAGAATTGAATTTCTAAAATTGTGACATGTGGCGTGCTTATTAGGCAAGTTTTTTGACATGTTAGCAAGTAATATTTTTTGAATTAGCTAACAAAAAGACTTATTATGTGGAAGTTAAATATCATATTTGTTTCGCACAAGTTCCTCAGCCTAATCACATATAAAAAACTATTATATCTTAATTCATCATTGGAGAACATTTAAATTAAATAATTTATTTTGAGATTGAAAAAAGGAACTCATATTCAAAAACAATAATGAAAACAAATAAATTTATTTTAAGAACCGATGTATGACTAAAACAAATTACATGTGAATATTTGTTTTTTGCTTTGAGTTAATACTAATTGGAGAGATTTTTCAATATTGGAAAAAGGAAACTAATATTTTAAAAGGAAAGGGATTTTTATAGGCATACTTTTATAAGAGATTTAATTTTACTCTGTATATATTTTAAAAATTCTAAGTCAAACAATAAGTTTATTCCAATTTAAAATTAGTATTTTTCATTTTAAAAGTATTATTCTCCATTAGGGTGTCTTATATGAAGCTATGAAGAGAGGTGATACTAAGTCAGCAGCTATTAGCCAATGAATTATCATATCATCTACATTCACTAAGGGAACGAAATATATATATGTTTAACAACTGACAAGATGTAACAGCTATTTGCAAAATTTCAAATGCAATATTACTATTATTGGGTAGATCTTATCAAGAGGTTTCAATAATAATGGTGGTGGTGATGACGATTATGATGCACCACAATAACTTTTACAACGATTAGTGTCATAATTTGACAACAAGGACTTCGCACTACGGTGCTCCATTTGAAAAATTGATAGTTTCTACTTTTCTAAACCCCTTCTAACAGGCTAACACCCGCCCTAGGACCCCTGCCCCACTCCCAAAAATGCCGAATGGCAACAGAAAATTGTTGTCAATTGATGTTTTGAAGAGGGATGCTGGCTGGGGTTTAGGGGAGGTTAAGAGTGTAGGAATCATATGGGGTAATAATGAAGTTATAGCTGTGTACCCAGTGCTTTGATCTGAACCACAATTTACATTATCAAATACCAACTATAGATCACAAATACTATATCCATTTTGTGCATAAATGCATCTGTTTTTGAGCCAATATAACAACAAATCTATAGATACCATCGATGTACAAGTGAGATAGCTCATGTATATAGATCACATACCTAGCAGCAACCTGCCGTCTGTGTGTCAAACACACTGTTCACAAGTGATGCGCACAGGTTCTGGCCCACACTGCCTGGATAAAAAACACCCAGCAGTAGATGGTTGGTGTTGCAGTTTGAGTTTACAAAAGTCATTATTGGTTACAAGTTACAATTGCTGATAATTATGATCATCTGAATTTTCCTCTGAAATTCATTACTTAGGAAGACCTGCGAAACCTCCATTTAACCGGCTGAATACTAGCTTTACTGGGATACAAGCAATCCCAGTGGGCACAGTATCTTCTTTCATCAACCCATTTGCTTGGAATATTTGTTTCAGATCACTCTGTTTCTGTTGTGTGGAAATGGATGAAAGAGTTCTTATCTTCTTCTGATGATGATGATGATTACAAGACAAACTAATTCTTTTAGATGTCTTTCTAGATAATGTTTTCACTGTGCGAGGAAGGCGGGAAATGTTCTTCCTTGTCATTCTCGGTTTCTGCCCAGAACTATCAGTGGCAGCTAGGGGTTTGGTGATTTTGGTACCATCCAATCCTGATGATAAAATAATATTAGGCCGTGGAACTCGGACACCAGCTGTCCTTCGGGCAGTCCTCCATACAAGTTGCAGTGAGCTATCATTTTCAGGGGAAACATCAGCCACACCTAAGGAACTTTCAAAAGCACAATTCTCGTCAAGAGCTTCAACTGGGATAGGGTGCCCAACTATTGCCTGTCCATTATTTACCTTACTCATTAATGAAATCATAGGCACTCTCTGCCTATGGTAACTTACTTGCACTTTCAAATCCACATCTACCAACTTTGACCCATTAATTATGAGCTGCTCAACTGGCGCCTCAGATGTTTTAAGGAATGAAGTAACTTTGCTTCTGCCACCGCAACTACCCTTACCTGAAGTGGATCTACCAGTCATATTATTGGCTGTCCTGAAACGATTTGCCTCAAATGCATCAAAAGACCTCCTCACAACATTCCGATTATTCCTTTTTCCTTTAAGTTTCCATTTTGAGATCCCAGCACCAGCAGGGACAGTGTTGTAATCAAGTGCAGGGCGACAATCAGCAACTGAAACGTCATCAAGCTCTTCACTATGTGTGCTTCCATGTTCAGCCGGTGCTTCAAATCTTCCAAAATATTTAGGTTGTAATTCAATAGAAGCAGCACTTTCTGTACTCTCAAGTAATTAAAATTTAGAAGAAAAGAAAAATAAGCTAGGTAGTTTAGTTGGTAATAAAATTTAGAGCAAAATGTTGTTCAAAAACTAAAATAATAAATCAGCAGATGGTCCTCAGGTTAATAAGCTAGGTAGTTTGGTTGCTAAAAGATCTTCTTCGTTTGACTTTCAGGAAGTTTAAGAAAAGTGTTGAAAAGTGAACCAGATGTGGTTAGAATTTGATAAGAGAGAAAATTTTTGAGCCACACATTCTCTTCTTAAAAAGGAAAGTGAAGTTTATTTGGGTACCAAGATGTGGGACCTTCTACTCCTCAGGGGGGGTCCTACGGGTCGGTCCCGTCCCCCTACCTGCAGACTCAGTTCCGTCGGTTCCATCATTACCCAATTCAGTCAGCTGGGGGGGATTCCGAATCGTCACACCCTACGGTGAGCCAACAGGGTGGTATTCCCGGAGAGAATGAGCCGGGACCTGCCGACGGTGGGGAAGCAATCCATCTGACGCGCAATTGAAAGAGAACTATCTAAACAAAAACGACAAGCCCCCGGGAGCCTGATCGATAGTATAGGGAGTATAGGGGAAGAGATTGGCATAGCCCAAAGTAAGAAGAAAGATCTTTTAGGGAGGAAGGGAGTATATAATTATATATATACATGAGCACCCATGTAACAATGAAAAATGTTGTAAATTAAAATATAAAATTAATAATGATAATATTATCATTATTATATTTATTATTATTATTATTATTATTATTATTATTATTATTATTATTATTATTAACAACAACAACAACAAAAATGTGATACTATACCTGAGAATATAGTCATATCAGCGTCTCTATCTGAAACTTGTGAATCGCTCTCAGGGGAATCCGTTTCAGTACATTCTGTAGATATGGAAGTATTCTCTTCACATAAAACACCATGTTGAGGAACCATATTCCTTTCAAAATTTGGAGCTAATATCTCAATCTGAGGGGAGAGATCAACAATCCTCTTGCTACTGGAAACATCTCTAGATTCAGATGCTACTAGGTTAGTATACCTTGCCTTTTTCATACGGACTATTCCAGATTGCTCATCCCCTAAAACAGACGTGAAATGAAAACTCGAATCAGGCTGAAGATAAGAAGACACTGGAAACTTTTCACTATTCTGCAATACTTGAACAAGTTGTTTGTGCTCATCATGCCTCTTAATAACCATTCTGTCTTCGGCAAACATATTCTCTTTACCTCCATTAACTATGACTTCATCTCTAGGACTCCCGTCAATAAGAAAGTTGCTGCGGGGGACATCCAAGAAGGCACCAATTGAAGAAACAGGAAATTTATCCTCACAAGGGACTGGGCACAGACCAACATCCTGCAAAGCTCTCATCTTGAGAAGTACTCTGGAATGATCATCCATGCTTACTGGGTTTTCCTTTTGAGCTATGCTCAAAATATCAACGATGTTCTTACCCATAAGAGATAGCCCATCTGCTTCAGAAGTTAGGTGAGATTTTAGGTGGAAATGTTCTCCTTTATGATTTTCTGATTGTAGGAATGGTGTCACTGCCTCTCTTCTTAAAATGTCATCGGATGATTTGTCAATCTTATTGTTTATGTCCCCGTATTTTTTTCCAACTAGTTCCTTCTCAAGTTCAAGCGCATGAAGTATTGCATCTTCACGACGTGCATATTTCTCCCTTTTCTTAAGAGGCACACCCAAAGAAGCTTCAGCTCGTTCAATACAGTCATTGAACTCGCCACATCTAAACGCCTTCACACGTTTTGACTTCTCCAAATTATACCAATCCCTGGAAAAGAGCACAGCAACAAATGGGACAACAAAGCATGACCCAAAGAACCCAGAAACAGGTTAAAATTTCTTTTAGAGAAAGTATTACTTCAAGAAGAAAATTATTGATGAAATAAGATTAAAATTTCCTATAAAACCCTTTTGAAGCATTAGCAGAGTTCATTAATCCACTACAGCAGTTCTAGCCATTTTCTATTTTAGGATACATTTCTTCACTACAAATAAGATTACAATACCTAGTTTCGAGTAAGGACAAAGTCTACATACACACCCTCCCCAGACTCTTGTGGGATATAACTGGGTTTGTTGTTGTTCTTCTTCATTAGAAATACTATTAATATACCTAGTTGCTAGCTAAAAGCAGGGAGTTCTGAAGATTGTCCCTTAATGGGTTCTAATTATGTGTTACTCGTCTCATTTCCAATTATGATATTCAAGACTTACATCAAAGTACAGTTCCTAATGCTCAGGTAGGTGAGGTAGCATTCAATTATATAAAACGTCAAAATTCAATTAGAAAAACTGATGGATGTCTTTACAGAAATACATGTCTACTGAAGTATACATCCTACGATAGGAGAAAAATACCTATCCTTAAAATTAAAGCGTGTGAAAGTTCTATCCAATCAAAATTCACATCAGTAAGTGTAACAACAAACAAATGCTCTACTTCATTCACAATGTCATGAAAGAGAAAAACTAAACACAGTAGAGTGAGAACAACTTACACACTGGCATCCTCCCTCCCAAGAAGCTTTACGGGAGTTCCTGATCGCGGAGACATCACATGAGAAGCAGAGAGCTGATCAACCCCCAAAATTTTACCTGGCCACCATGACCCATTCCTCCTTCGGACCCAAACAATACTCCCAACACCACAACCAACCATTCCTTGTTCCATTTTTGAGCTCCCCATCTCTTCCCACCAAACACACACACACACACTACAAACAATTACGATACAGAAGTATCTGTCTGCACATCTACACACGTATATATTGATAAAGTACAACAATCATTTCACTATACTGCAATGAATGTTTTTTCCAATAAATTTTATTTAACGCAAATGAGAACTTAATTACGCTTAAAGCGGGAAGATAAAGAGAGCATACACATACAAACACTGTAGATAATCGGGGAGGGACGATTTAGGGTATTGATTAATCATCCTCCAGAAAAGAAGACAGTGAAGTGCAGAAAGGCGGGTTTGGAATATCGGAATGTACAAATTGGGGGTAGGGTTAGGGTTTCCATTCAGAATTGCCGAAAATTCATAGCTAGAGGCCAAATCAAACAAATAGACCCGACTCAGGCGTTGACCTTTTGAGTAGAGAAATCGATTTAGGGTTCAGATGCATCATTTGGGGGTGGCATTTGCATCTATGGCTGTGTGATTTTCTAGTCGAAAGAAAGGATCCCTTCCCTGGTGTTGACTTACTACAGTAACTATTTGTTCAGTGTCTCGGACCATAACTATTTATTCATTTTTTTATTTTTTGCAGTTAATCATTTTTTATTTTGACATATACTCCGTAACTAAATTAAATTTATAAACTACATTTATATTCCCTCAGACTCATATCTTTCTTAAAGTAATATTCCAACTTCACAAGAATTTTTATTTATTTGTATTGTTTTATGACCTATATGATAAAATAAAATATTTTGGTCATCACTTGATTTATTTAACTTTTAATGTTGTTTTTAAATATGTAAATTTTATTCTTTATTTCTATACAAATGTTTAAATAAAATAGATTGAAAAAAGTTAGAGTTTTCTTCATTTTACGGGAAGGAAGATATGGGACGGAGGATAAGATAAAATAATATTTTGAAAATACTACTATATAAAGAAAGTTTGTTTAAATACTATATAAGATAAAAGCACATTTATTTACGAAGTAATTAACAATCAAAATTTGTCAATTTTAATTGTAAAGACTCAAAACCTGGACAAATACTTAGGGAAGGATTTATAGTGAGAATCCTCACTATACATCAATTTTACAACTTTACAGTTACAATGCATTAACTTTACAGTCAGAATTCATCCCAAGATATTTACCAAAAACTGTTGGAAAGTTGAATAGAGGAAACTAAGAACACCGCGGAGCAGCGTTAACAAAGAACGAGAAGAACAACTTTAGTAATAACATTGACCTTTTCGTTATTTGTTAACGCTGCTCTGCCGCGTTCTTTCTCCATTCAACTTTCCAACAAAGATCAAAGTTATTTCAAGGTATACGAAAGAGTTTAATCGGATAATACGTTGATCAAGAAAAAATATGAAAATCGGAAGCCTCAAGACCCAATTTCAGTGCTTGTAGGTATTGAGGCACCGTAGGAACAATCAATTTTACGATCGGAGCACCGTAGGTATTCCAATTTAATTGGTGTAACGATGTTACACCAATTAGGTTAGTTATATATATAGTGTCATGCTCAAGTTTTCCCTTAATTGTTTTGTGAAGAAGTCAATATATGTGTAGTCTTCTTTCTACTCACCCAACTTTCATCTCTACCATTTGTAGGTTCACCGATTGCGAATACGGTTGCCAAACTGGTGGGACTCGAAGAGAGAATGGAGGCATTGTTGCGGCTGTCAAGAGAAAAGGGATGATCTTCCATTGTTTTTTATTTGTGTGGTGAAGAACTTTGTTAGGTTAAATGGACTTCTTACTTATTTTGCTTGTGTATTTGGGAATGGTAGTTTTCCTCCTAAAATAGTTACTCATACTTTCTCGTGCCACGGCAGATCACACGGGGGAGGTAGTGAGGCATTACACGCCTAGTCTTCATGAATTTGGATTTCATATGAAGTAAAGATTAGTCGCATTCATACATATATTTACATAAATACTCCTGAGGTTCTTACATTTTTCTCAAATACAACGAGCAAAAAGTACTGAGTGAAACAACTTTTTTTACACTAGCAAGTTACGTAAGCTAAGCTTCTGCAACTTTTTTCAAGATCACAGTGGCGTAATTACTAATTGTTGGTTCTGGCGACGGGTGGAGCTGTCGGATTACCGGAAAAAGCTCCGATGAACGGAGAAACTGTCGGCAAGGCGGATGTGCGCACATCTTTGCCAGTGAGAAGAGTGCAATTTTTAGAGGTGATTCGTGTAACGAATCTTTTCTGCTCGGGTTCAGAGCTAGGACTGCATAATCGGCTATCAACTTCAGTAGAGCCTGAAAAACAACAGAGCAAAAAAGAACACCAAAACTTCATATGAAGTATTTTCATAAGAAAGCAAGGGAAACTTAATGTCACTTTGATATAATCTACTATTTAACAGAAGTTAAAACATTGCCAAATGACTACTTTAGCCCCATTGGCAATGGACAAAGAAAATCAGTAGATGAATTGAGTGATTAAACTAGAATGCAAGGTAGTGACCTCTTTGCCTTCATTTTAGAAATTATTTTTGACTTTTTAAAGATAATTTGGCACATTAAGCCAATTCAGCCACAACAAGAGCAAATTCAGCTCATTCAGCTGCTTCAGCCATATTCAACAAATGGGCTCTTAGTATTATTTTGTTTAGGCTGAATGTGCCCATAATAATTCTGAATTAAGTCATTTTATGATGACTATAATGCATATATTCACCTGGATAGCTCCTTTGGAAATAATGTCTTCACAAAGCCTGTTTGAGTTACGGACAAGATTACTGAGTGCCCCAGCAGCATTAGCCTTGGTTTTATCTTCCACGGCAGAAAGAAGCAAACATGATAGCTGAGGGATGGCTCGTTTGAGCTCATCATACAATAAATCACTATGATAAGCAGCATTCCCAATCTAAATGTGGAAGAAAAGACGAAAATGTTTTATGAGATGCCCTATGAATTAAGAGAAATTTTCAGAAAACATCTGATAAAACAATGAGAACTTACAGCAAAGCAAGCAAATTTCTGTGTTCTCTTGTCTGAATCGTAGCTTCTATCTATGAGGAGACTGATAATTTGATGTTGTCCCTAATTGGTGACCAGTTCATATTGGGTAAAAAAGAAAGCATAAGATAAAGTTCTTATTTGCAGAAATTTTTTTTTAAGAGAATAGACTACAACTACTCCCTCTGTCCCAAAGTATTTGTCTACTTTCCATTTACACTGTGTTTGGTTCAAGGAATCTAGAAGGAAAAGAAAAGAAAGTGATTTTCTCTCATTTCCCTCACCAAAATGGGAGGATTTGATTTTCCCTCCTCTGAGTACATTTTTCCATCTCATTTTCTTTTCCACTCTAATCAAACAGAGAAAAAAGGTTTTCCTCCTATTTTCTTTTCCTTTCCCTACCAAAATCAACAAACCAAAAAGTGTTAAAGAAAAGATATAAAGTGACATTGACTTAATTGCCTCACTACTCTAACTCCCCCCCCCCAAAAAAAAAGTAAATGTAGAGGCATAATATTCACTTCCTTCTCTCTTTTCCTTTTCCTTGGTCCATGTGCCAAAAAGGTGGATAAATACACTGGGACAAAGGCAGTACATGATTGGTCTCTTACCAGTACATCATAAAAATAAGAGCTATGCCGACACATGTTCCCTATTGCACTGCATGCCTTCGCGCGAACATTAGGATCTTCATGGGTCAAGAAATCCTTCAAAAAGCCCATGATATCTGCTGCATCTATGAACTCATAGAAATCCTGCTTCAATTTTGAAATCAAACTGAGAACGCATATCTAGCTCCCTAAGAAGCCGTGTATGTTTTAGTTTATACTCTCTCATTCGGTCGGTTTCCTTGTTTGACCCTCTCAAAATTCTCACGTCTTTGGTTTAAAAATGGTTGCAGAGTAGAATGAGGATATAAAATAGGGCCAGAGGGAGTAATAATTGCCTCCTCTGTTCCAAAACAGTCACTTGAGCCAGAAGTATCAGTTTCAAATATTAGCACAAGGCAACCAATTGCTTATTTTCCACAATTATCATCCGTCAATAAATGCTCCATAACACTTCATATATTTTTATTTAATGCATTGATTGATATGAGTACTCTTCATATTGTAATTTATTCATCTTCATTTTAGATAGACAAAAACTACTCCGTATCTACCTAACTGTGTTTCACTTGGGAGCGGAGGAGGTGGTTTTTACCTTGTCCATGCGAGCTAACTCCGAAACAATCATCAAAACATCGAGCAGGACTTCTTTGGGGCATGAAGCACCAAGCAACCACTTCATTCTCCTTGGATCTAAGAGACCTTTTCCCAAAAGTTGAGAAGCAAGAGATCGTTGACCCACCATTTTTGCAATAAATGCAATAGGCCTTGCAATATCTTTTAGCTCCATATGTTCCAAACACCCAAGAATAATAGATGGAACTCCTACCTACACAAGCAGGACAAAGCTAACAAACATCAATTAGGGTGAGTTATTTCCAAAAATATCACTGTAACTCTGTAAGATACCCATAAGCTAACTCAAGTTAAAATGTTTGGGGGAACAGTTTCTTATTGGCATGTAAAACCTCAAAGGATAGTTATTTGAAACGTGATCCTCCACTGGCTGACAAGAATTAATTGGGAAATGAGAACTATAAGGCTGACCTCCACTAGGATTTGGATGTACTTCCCCATGTGTGTCTCGATTGCTTTAACCATGTCTTTGTCTTCAGGACGAACTCTTCCACCAGGTGAGCCCATGTTGAGGAGAAAACCACTGTTCACCGAAGCGGTAGCAGATGGCAATCCTTGAACATTCTGAATAGCAACAAAAGGAAATGCCAAGAGATCAATTACTGCATTTATTGTATCTCTAGCACCATCCTTCCCTCCACCAAGGCCACTCCAACTTCTAACAAGTTTGAGATGTGTGTCTGATATTAAATCAGATATGGCCCTCACATGCACCGTCTTAATCAATATTAGACGGAAGGTAGATACTCCACCAAATAGGCACTGACATATTGAAGATATGCTCCAAACAACCCCAACAGGCGACATTCCGTAAGAGTTACTTGTTAACAAATCAATAAGAAGTTGAGGAACACCACTTCCACATGACTGCTGCACTGCCATTGGTCCTCCACACTTCAATCGTGATTCCAACAATCCAACACATCCATCTCTTAGACCATGCCAATACGAGAACATTTGGTTAAAAGTCTCCAAATTCATTCCATCTTTTTCAATTGCAAAGGCCTTCATGTAATCACAAAGCTTCGCCGTTCGAGGGATTAGGGACAAAGCTAGGTCAGATTTAGATATCCCTACAGAACTGTCAGCCTCAAGTGACAAGATGGATGCGAGAGCTAGCATCGCGGATGCACAATGAGGTTGACATGATTGTTGTGCGTCAGATGAGAAATGGTAGGCAAGTACAGAGATCCGTGATTGTTGTTTCTTGGATGATGCAGTGAGCATAAATGATGCAGAACTTCTTCCAGAGAATTTCAAAGATTGTGCAATAGTTGCAACAAAAAGGCATGAGTATTGAACTAAGATCCCTGGATTAGTTAGCTTGAACTTGGGAACTTCGCCTGATGCGTCCTTATTTGAAGAAGCACAAAAGGATAGTATAGAGAAGATCTCTGAAATGATAGTATCATCCCCTCCTCCACTAACAACAGTAGTAACAGGAAGAGAGCTTGGTAGACCACAAAGAACATTAGCAACAACTCCACTGTGCAAGCAACACCTCATGACAAGCTGAAAATGCAAGTCCATTAGATTATACTCTTGGATTGTGGTGAGACATAACTGTGCTATGATATATCATTGTGGAAATACACAAACGGATGATGCATGCTTAACTATCTTAAGATATCAACCAATTTGAAGGTAGAGAAAGTTCTGTAAGTCAGACAACCTTTCAAAACTTGGCACTCATCTCTAATATCATTATATTTTTAGTTTTGCCACCTTTTCCCTGGGTACTTGAGAATGATGCTACTTTATTCTTATTTATTCTGAAGATATAAGAATATGAATGAGACAAGTATGCAATAGCCTTACAAGAGCTTGCAAAGTTTAGAAAAATATAGGCCATGTTCGGAGATCATAACAGGTATTCCCTCCGTCCAAAATTAAATCACATGTTTCAGTTTACAACATTTGACTGGAGTTTTTTCCAAATCATTTTATTTGAGGATTGGGGTGGAATTAAAAAATAAAAATACATATTTAAAATCTACATCAAAAGTTCTACAAAACAAAGGTGACATGACTATAATATTTTATCAAATGAGTAACAAAAATAGGTAAAGAATTAATGAAGTTTGACCCTGTAAATAGTGAAAAGGAAACTTAAATTGGGACAGTTTGAGTTTGCAAGATGCTGATCACTTATTCCACTAATGCTCCTTTACTAACAAATTCTTGCAGAAGATTTCAGTTTGGATAGGCTACAAGTATGAAGCTGACTCTGTTATTGATATCATTGCTGCTACTCTATCTGGAAGGCCAAAAATAAAAAAGTCCATGGAGGGGAGGAAATCAGGATTCAGCATATTACTAGTGAAATCAAATGTTATACTAATACTTTTATTCATATGAAATCTGGAGTTCAGTAGAGGGTTTACTTATGAGTAGATTTCGTCTGATGTATGTAATGAACTAATGATTGGACTATGCTTGATTTGGTTTAATAATTTTTGCATTGGGTTACAAAAAAAACTTTGATTGGGACAGAGGGAGTATAAGTTAGGATATCTGAGAAATCCTATTCTTTTCGCATGTTTAGTGAACCATAAAAGGGTTGAGTCTTGATACCTCTTCGCCGGTCTTCATCTCCTCTTCGATCTCCATTTTTTGTGGTGCCATTGCTTATTGACCAAAGCTCTTATCTACCCCACCCTCGTATAGTTTTTTATTTTGTTTTTTGTTTGATGATAACATTTTATTCTTACTAATTTGCATGTAATTTATTCCTTTTAGTTATTATTGTTACTACTTACTTTTTTCAGTACCCACATACCCATCAGGCTACATACTCATTAGTGTAGCATCTGATCGATCTTATTATTGTTACTACTAACTAATTTGCCATTAAACTTGAAACTTTTAGGTACATAAAATATTAGTTTAATCCTTTTAGTAAAACAGATTGCTTAAATGTCAGACACGGCATTCGACAAACAATTTGAGCCTGTTGCCTACAACTAAAATTTATGCTGTTTACATCCATTTATCAACATTCAAGATGACTGATTTAAACAAGTTGAATTTAGATTGCTATTACGCTATAAAGTTGAAAATACCTAAGATAAACAGAAACTACATATGATGCTAACTGGAAATAAATGCGAGATAAAGCATTGCAAAATTGACATAAACTAGAGATATATGAAATAGATACCTGTATTGTGGCACACAAGGAAACCTCAACACGTTGACGCAGGCAACAAAGAAGAGAAAATTGTATGGGTTTGGATCTCAAAAAAGCTTTTGTTACTGCATCAATTATTTTCATTGAATATTTTACAAGCATGGAGTCTTGCTTGCTGTCATCAATGTCCAATCTACGTCGAGAAAGCATCCTCAAAGAATTTAGCGGAAATATATGGTCATTTTCTTTCATAGAAAGTGTTTCAAATGCATCCACTAGTGACCATAAAGCCCTACAGGCTTCACACGCAGCTCGCAGCAAATTTGAAGAGCCAGATATGAGACTAGAGCCTGAAGTTGCTAGACAAACACATAAAAGGTCTGCCAAAACAGAAGATTGATCATGGACTAGAACCTCTTTGACAGTTTCATTCACAACTGAAGGGCTAGTAATCACATCTGGAGTCAATGTTGCAGGAGTAACTTTAAGAGCCTGAGCCACATGACTTAACATGACAGCAATACAACCAGTAGACTCAAACACGGCCCTTCCTGAAGCATCATCCAAGCACTTAAGAACCTGAAGATTAGCATTATAGTTCAAACTCCACAAAAAGATAATGCTTACAATAGATCCAATATAAAAAACCAACCTGTAAATACAAGTCAACCAGTGTCGTGAAGTGCCTGATATAAGATCCTGAAGTGACACCTCCAGTTAGAGCTAAGAACCTTTTGGTAATAGAAAAGCTCTGCATTAGGACAGAAAAAAAACTCCGCTCAAAGAACATTACTTCAAGCATTAAAGAGAACATGGTTGTGAGTAAAATGCATTGTTGCATAGATTTTAATGATTCATATCATATCCAATGCTTAAATATTACTCCCTCCGTCCCCTGTATTTGTCCACTTTCATTTTTACACACCATCCAATGCACTTCTTTAATCCATTTTATCTTGTAATTTGTATATTAAAAAATTATAAAAATTATATATTAATAATCTATATGTTAAGACAAATCAAACAAGATCACACATGACTATATTTAGGCTTACACATTGAGAGAATTTGATGAGTCAAAGTGCTTAGATGAACAGTTCCAAAAGTCAAATGTGGACAAATACAGGGGGACGGAGGGAGTATATCAAAGTTATTAAATATTAATAGCAAAAATATCAAGTGTGTAGTGTGTGTTAGGGCAGAAATTCTACCCATGCTTCTTTTTTTTTATATATTTGCCTAATTCGTCATTTACTGTTTTGTTTGTGGGGTGTCTGCTTCATATACCTTAACAATCAATTCAATACCGTCGGGCGTTTTTAGTTTAATGATAAAAGAAGTGAAGGCAAAAAGTTCGCATATGATTTCTTCAAGAATGCCACTTGAATTTATGGCCCCAGCTGTGACCAAGTTCAAAAGAATTCTCAATGATTGATTTGATGTCACAAGGTCTTCATCCCTGTGTAAAGCATTAATTTTTAAGACACAAAGTAACAAAAGTAATTATAATTACTGGAAATAAGCTCACAACTACCAAAACAAAATAGTCAAAATACTGACATGTCAATTGAGTCTTTCTGATTACAAATATCAAACTGTTATTCAAATAATGAAAATGTTTGTCAAATAAGATATTTACCGGCAAGAATCTGCAGGTCTGTTGAACCAACTTTTTAGTGGAAGTAAAATAATTGCCAATGCTTCATTATTTTCACCAATCATTTTTGCGCCCTTAACTGTCCTGGAGTTGTTTTCAAAGCGGTCTAAAGTCTGGCAACCTAAAACAGTGATATAGCAAGTCAAAGATATCCAGCATGGCGGTGTCAAAATACTTTCTAGCATGATATCCCATTTAACATGCCTTACTTTTCGGTCTTCTGTAAGTATTTTCTAGTTTCATAAATCATAATACAAACAAAAATAATATTCAAAGGTTCAAAACTCCATGACAATGAGCTTTCAACTTATTTTTTAGGGCAACACTTCTAAACCTCATCACTGCATTTTCCATAACAAAAGAGATGAAATAATTTGCATCCCAAAATAATAATATAAGGCAACTAACAATCACGGAGTAATAAATAGATTGTGCTAATTGGGATTCTTATCAATATGTTCAATACACAGTACTGGAAAATGCTTTACCAGAAATTGAGGTAGAAATCATTGTTATCAAATCTACTCAAAGGATCTTTCCGGTCACATAGGAAAAGCTAAAAATGCAAACGAAAGGCCTATTTTCTGAATCAAACATCTAATTTTAAAATACACAAATGATAACTAAATGAAATTAAATACTATATACTTTTACACAAGAAGACTCTTAAAACATAAAAACAGTTATCATTCTGAAATTTAACAAGTGAAGTAATACAACAACCCCGTAAATCCTACAGGCGGATTGTAGGTGAGGTAGATGTACGCCGGCCTTACCCCTATCGAGAACGGTAGAGAGGTTGCTTCCAAAATAACAAGTGAACTAATCATTGCATAAATTAACAAATTCTTTCATTAAAATTATCTGATACTCCGTATAAGGCTATAAGCAATTAAGTAAAAAAATGGTCTGGGAGGGGGGGATTTTTTTAAATTATACTCAAATTCATATTATATTTTTCAATAGTTTATTTTTTACGTTAGGAAATATTTGAAGCTAATTCACTAGTCTTCAATTTATCTTATTACTATTAAAAATGGCATATTGACATTCATTAAAGCACCAAACCCTAACCAATACCCCATATTAAACAAATTACAAACAAAGAGAGAAAATTAAATGGGTTGAGCCCAAGAACTCTAACATTATGTTTGGTTCAAGGAATTTGAAAGGGAAAAGAAAAGAAAATGAGATGGAAAACATTTTCTTCTATGTTTGGAGAGAAAAAGAAAAGAAAAGTGGAAGGAAAAGAGAATGAGAAGGCAAAATGTACTAAGAGAAGGAAAATTAAAACTCTTCTCATTTTAGTGAGGGAAATGAGAGAAAACCATTTTCTTTTCCTTTCCTTCCAAATTTTTTGAACCAACAAAGTGGAAAGGAAAAAAAAGAAATTGGTATGGTAAACAAGTTTTCTTGTTTGGTTAGAAGGGAAATGAAAATAAAAGTGAAAGGAAAAGAAAATGAGAGGAGAAAATAAACTAAGAAGAAGAAAACAACTTTCTTTCCATTTTGGAAAGGAAAAGGATAAAAGAAACCTTTTTTTCTTTTCCTTTCCTTCAGAATTCCTCTACCTAAACATACCGTTACGTGATTCACTAAGATTTAATCAGTACATCTTGCAGGAAGAAATAAGGAAGCAGAAAAATGGACACCACATCAACAAAGAGATGCGATTAGCCAGAGAAATGAGCAACTACAAGAGGATGGCAGTAAAGGGACCACGCGCAACCTGCTAGGTGAATAGATCTGGGCGCACAGTGCACCAATGGTGCCGGAGGCTGCACATCTTCACATTACAGTGAATTTGGCAATCAGGTTATTACTATCAACTCAATAGATAAAGAAGAGATCCACACAATATACGTTGTGATTCAGTACCAAAACGATCCATGAAGTTATTTGTATTGTTTTGAACATATCTCATGATGAATCCAAATAAAATGGCATCAAATCATATGATTCTAAGTTTCTAACTACAATGCCAACATAGACATCTATGGATTGTCTTTTTTCAAAGCACAGAAAAAGCTAAATCTTATGATTATTTTAGGTCAGAGGAAGTGCAAAACAATTCACCTGACAGAACAGCATCACTGGAATTTGACAAAGGGGCTTCAATAGGTTGTGAAAAACTGACTGCATCTATTGCCGGACTGTTAGAATGGACAGCAGCCTGAGAGATTCCAGCATGTCCATTTCCACTTGTTGCTTGAAAATGGCTTTCACCTGCAAGTAAAACCATTGAGATGAATGGATTCAGAAAAACAGAATCACTATCACTATTAAATAGAGATCTTACTTTCATGACTTGTAATATTCAACCCAGTTGTTTGGATATTTCCATCACCCCTCCAAGTTGCATCAGTAACCCTAGCAATGGTAGTTGCAGGATCATGAACCCCCTAAAATTTTGTGATAAAATTAGAATGCGAAAAACGACAATACATATAAAAATTAGTACATATGAGCATAGAAGATAATTACCACATGCTCAATAGTTTCTTTAACAAATGGATGGTCAAGAAGATCAGGCCAGCTAAGTCGATTGTGTGGCACCTGCTTCATGGTTTTAACAACTAAATTTGTCAAGTGCCAATAGAAGAGAAGTTGTTTCAAAGATATGTCTATTTTCTTAGTAGACACAGAACCTTGTTAAGCAGCCCCTTCAGAAAACTTTTAAAGTTTGCAGACATATTATCGGGATATTTAACTGGATCCTGAAAAGTAACAACCAAGATAAAATTACTGATGTGTTTTTTCTTCGTGCTTAAATATGATGAGCTGGGTGAGATTACTTACCTTAATAATGTGTCTGACGAGTGCGTACACTGAATTTGTATAAAATGGAGGCTGGCCCACAAAAAGCTCATATCTGTCAAAATGTGTAATATAATAAGAAGGTGAAAGAAATTGGCAAGTGAGGATGCTGGTGAGGAATATATTTCATTAAATGTGTTTATATAGACCTTGACCAAAAGTTTTATGTAAGCAATAATGGTTACTGTATATTCTGCTTAGCGTTATTATTTTATATGAGTCTCACTAACGAGAAAGTGAGATGGCTAACATGTTTTGTTTCGCAGTAAACACAACTGATAAATTTAAATATTCATGGAAGATGATGCAAAATAATTTTAGTGCCAATAATACTCCGTAATAGGTAGAGGCAAATATATTGATGCAAGTATACTGGCTTTGCGCCATAATTGTATATTTGATGAAGGAGACGTTGCATACAATATGACACCTAGCGACCACAAATCAGCAGTGTGGTTGTAGGGTTGTTCTCGTACCAACTCTGGAGCCATATACAATGGAGTGCCTACAACAAGTTCACCAATAAGGGATCAAGGAACCAGAGAAAAACAAACATCATCAACTAGTAAAAACTAGAGAAACACTCTGTAGTTATATATTGATGAAGGCATGAAGCAAATTTCACCTTTTATGGATCGTAAGACAACTGTGTTTGTGGACATAGCTCGAGCAAAACCAAAATCGCAAAGCTGTTGAAATTAAGAAGAATGAAAAGAAAAGAAAAGTAAGAATGCATTTACTTTTCTAATTATACAATGACAAAGAATATGAAGCAACTTGGATTAATCAAAGAAAATCAACTCACCTTGACTATAGATCCAGCACCGATTAGAATATTTTGAGGCTTCATATCACGATGGATAATGCGGTTTGAATGCAAATAATGTAATGCTCTCACCTACAAGTAGTATGAGAAAGCTCATAAAACAAGAAAATAGTTTCAAGATCGCATTAAGTGTACAAGGCCTTGGAAAGACAGCGAGCATTGTTAATTTAACTTCCTAGGCCAAGGGTAACACTAAAATTCTAAAGTGAGTCAGATACCAACTGCTTGGCAATTGCTTGAACTTGTTCTTCAGGGAGGCACTTGTCATCTTCAATAATTTCAAAAAGTTCACCCTGATATAGAATAAAAACATGGTGAAATATTCGTCATAAATACACATCTTTCATCGCATGTACAGAAGGTATTTTCTAACATGAAATATATGAATAAGCTCAACTGCATCTATGCAAGTAGAAGTCGAAGAAATGATAGATAAGAACGTTTAGATAGAGGGCTCCAATAACCTGCGCAAATTCTGTCACAACACAGAACTCTTGTGGACTTTCAAATGAATCTAACATCTCAATTATGTTTTCATGCTTTAGCTTTCTGAGAATCTGCAACAAGTGAATCACGTGTATGACTATATGAGCTATACGATGTAGCTTAGTATCTAGCCAAGTAGCTAGACAATTGACCGTTTTGTATGATACTAAAATGTTGTTCAAAGTAGCAAACACTTTATCCCATAAAAGAGCCCAGTTTTTCAAACGTACAACTTTTAAATTCTAGTAAGGTACAACTGATGTAAATCATTCCTAGATTTTTTAAATTTATTTGTTGGTTACAGTAAATTTAACACTAGACTTCTTTTGGACACTTTTTTACAATGCCAAAAGATTAAATATGATGAAATCAAGCTTCTTTGGTTCAAAATAAACTATTTTTGTGGCAATAATAGGTTTAGAAACAAGATTCTTTTATGGAAAGGAGGGGTGACAAATTTAATCAAACCAAAAGGCTAAGACTTCACAAGTACAGAAGGAGGGAGTAACAACTTTTAATGAGAATCATCACTGCCCAATTTGCGTAATCTAGACTACATTATCCGATCAAAAGAGTAAGACAGAGCAAGTACAACAACGACAACATTACCCCAGTATCTCAAAGGCTCCCGCCCATTGCGGGTAAGGGGGTCGAATATACACAACCTGACCTCTATGTTAAAAACTAAAGTGGCTATTTCCAAGACCCATGATGAGCGTAAGTTACATTGACTTATTGCTATTTAACTATAAAAGATGTTCAGACAGTTTAAAGAGCCATTTTGCTTCATTCCATCATACCCCAAAGCCAAAAGATAGTAAACTTTAATGAGAATTATCAACTACAAGTTTATGTAACCTAACATACACAATCCAGTTATCACATCATTATCCATAAGGAAAAGTCATGGACACTTATTGGTCAAAAGTGATCGAGTGCATTGCCGTATGGAATACCTCAATTTCCTGCCTCAAGTTGTGGATATCCTTGTCACTTTTGCCGTGTTTTGGAATAAATTTCATTGCAACAGTCTAAAAAATTACCACCAAATTTAGTAGAGTTCATACCAATAGTAGTCATAACAACTAAGAAAACAGCCATAAGCGATCCACGAGCGGGGTGTTGAATAACAAGAACACTATAAACGGAATACCTGGCCTGTAAACTTTCGCCTCCCTTTGTATACCTTCCCGAAGGATCCCTCCCCTACAAGCTCTATAACGTGGTAATTCTCCACACCCATCTCTTGCAACCTATTAAGCGCGGAGACGCCAAAACTTAGGTAATAACCCTAGTCGGCAAGACACCCCTACCACGGAGTGGAGCTTTTTCCGGCGGTGGCGAGATGTTATTCCGGCGATGTGGATGGGCTATAGGACTCTAGGAGGATTATTTTTCTGCAGAGAAGAGTGAAATTTGAAAGGGATGGTAGTGGGGTAGTAGGGCTACTGCCGCTCGCACAGCCTCATTCCCTCTACGGCTCTACTCCCTCTGCCTTTGTTTGCTTACTCCATTTTTCCTTCTTTCATTCTTCCAATTTGAAATTCAAATATTGAGATTGATTATTAGAAGAATAGTGATATTTGTATTCCAATGATTTGTGTTTTATTTTGTACACCGAAGGAATGCAGCAACATTTTGTGTTGGTGTAATACTAATTTTTGTTAACGCACCAACACTTTGTGTCAGTGTAAATTTTTGTTAACGCACCAACACTTTATGTCAATATGAACCATCAAAATGTTGGTGCATACCTTTAGTGTACAAACAGTGTACAAATTTTAGGGTACATGTAGTATGCTCCTTATAAGAAATCACCCGAACAAAAGGTGGGGCTCAGTTGACACACACCTGCATTGATTATAAGAAATCACCCGAAGAAATGGTGGGGTTGAGTTGACACACACGGGCAGTGTCAACGGATACACTTACCTACTTTAGGATATTTCTCGTGTTCAGTTTGTAAAGTTGATGATTCTTATTCCTAATCAATTCTCTACCCCGGTGCCATCCCCTGCCCACCCACCCCAACCTCCCCCAAAGTCCTCATCCAAATGTATGGCTATTATACAATTCTATCAATGACTGGTCTTACTCAGTGGCGGATCCAAGAATTCGGGTAGATGGGGGCATAATTGGTCGGGGATCTCGGGGCC
Source organism: Cuscuta campestris (assembly GCA_900332095.2). Classification (NCBI taxonomy): domain Eukaryota; kingdom Viridiplantae; phylum Streptophyta; class Magnoliopsida; order Solanales; family Convolvulaceae; genus Cuscuta; species Cuscuta campestris. The sequence continues at coordinate 513,424 of OOIL02000451.1, read as the reverse complement.
GCGCCCTGGGATTTTTTTAAATAGACAATATGGAATAACAAAAAAATTATTATTAAATTCTATTTTAAACATTTATTGAATGTAAAATATTGTTTAATACTCCCTCCGTCCCTAAATAGATTACAATTTTTTTCTCTCTCTCCTCTCGATAACTTTTGTTTGTTTACGCGATTTCATTAAGGATTTGATAAAATAAAATATTCTTCTCACCTCTTATTTAGTAGAATTTTTGACGTAGTTTTTTCATATGTAATTTTTATATCTTATTGATATACCAATTTGTAAATAAAATGATTTCAAAAAGTAGAAAATTTCACTCCGTAACCCGCAATTTGTAATCAAATTGGGGACGAAGGGAGTATGTAATATAAAATCTTATTATAAACAATAAATTATATTAAATAAAAGACACTTCAATAAAATTAAGCAAAAACTAAAAACTAGCTTAACTATATAAGATTCTACTCTGTATTAATTTTTGTTGGGAGTACATAATTTTAGATGGGGTCAACCCCAATTTAGATAGGGGCATTCAGTCCAAAGTATAGTTTTTTTTTTCAAAATAAAAAAAAATGATTTAACACCAAAATTTAGTAGGGGGCATTGGCCCCCATTTGGTTCTAAGTACATCCGCCACTGGTCTTACTCTAATTCTATTACCTATGGTTGTAAGCGTTTCTGGTATCTTCGTGACAGAGACCATAAGTTTCAATTTACTTTTCCCTTTTGTGTTACCTCGAGCTACATATTCCTCTAAGGCTCTGTTCCGTGTGCCTGATCTGATTGAATCTGATCTTAATTTTTGAAGTTCTGATTTGATCTGATTGGCTCTGATCTGATTGGATCTGATCTGATCTGATTAGTTCTGATCTAATCTGATTAGGTCTGATCTAATCTGATTGGATCTGATCTGATTAGATCTAATTTTATCTAATTACATCTAATGTAAATGAATTTAAATTTGATTTAAATTAAACTTAAAATTATTACATAATTTAATAGGTTTAAAGTATTAAAATTCATATATACATAAATATATTTAAACTTTTTTTTTTTTGAAATATTAAACATCTTTTCAATATTTTTTTAAATTTTGTGCAAACTAAATAGTCGGTATTAAAATAACCAAATATTAGAAAATATAGATGCTATTCTACAAAAATATCACATTCTATATGCATATTACATAATAATATATTTCATGTTACAAATTAAAGATCATATAAAATTTTAAACACTAATATCCCTTTCACCTATATCAATTTTGTCATAAACTCACTCTTGCGTATATTATATCATCTTAAAGTTCAAAAGTAAGTCTCATAGACTATAGGTATTGTGATATCTTAATCTGTACGTAGGTGCATATTATATCGATAATATGTGACTGGATTGACCCATCTTGAGAATACTGCATGGATCTACAGTAATGTGTTTATCAGTATTCTCAAATTGACCTTGCTATAACTATTCTTAGACTTGAAGTTATTACATTCTCTGGTATGTGGGGCCGTATGCTTTGATTCATAACTAATGCTATCTGAAATACTGGTAGACGTACAGTTATGCGTTGGGTATGCCGCTAAGCATATTTAGAGATGTGAATAACAGATACAGGATCTGTCCCTTATACTGTATAGAAGTATAATGTCAATGTGCCCACTGAATAGTAGGACTTGGGAAAGTGCATGGCCATGCCCAGATATGTCGCTATCTAGAGACTGATAAATATCTGATCCCTGCCAGTCTACTTGAGATTCAGTAACAGCTGATTTAACTATACAAGGATACACATCCCATGCCTTGTGTTAAATCATGACATTTAGGACAGAAGGATAATAGTTATAGAANATGTAATTCTCTTCTTTACCTCAATATTCTTTTCTCTCGAAAATTATAAGAAGAAAAGAAGACGAAGTCCGTTCGTGATGGAGAATCCTAAGGAAGACGTGATGGGCCGGAGATAGAGATCTCTTGATCAAGGCGCTGTCGTTTGTTTTTCTTTAGGAGCCACAATCATTTCACGTTTACTTATTATGCATGTGATGTATGATTGAATGTATGCATGTATGTGATTTTCGCTAGTGCATGCGCGCGGTGTATGCCATAGGCAAGACTACGTAATCAATCCCTCATAATTTTAAGTCTGTGCCACCCCGACGCCCCGTCACTCGTCAAACCCAATTTAGATCGGTAACGGACTCACCCAAGTGAGACGCTCGGTTTACGTTGGTTAGGCGCGAAACCCGTAACTAGGGTACTGACTCGCCCCGGGTTAGTCTTAACTAAGTCTTGGTCATATGGATGAGAGACTTAAGGCACTGCGGTAGGATCAATAAATAAAATCAGATCATCCAACCAGAGTTGTAACTTGTTACAATTGGAATCTATTCCTACCAGAAATAATTTAACTGTAGGGCAAGATGCAAAGCACAACTATAGTTAAATGAAATATGGATCTTGGCCTGCTAGGGTATTCTTCTCACGAAGAAACCCCAAGTCAATAGGTTCCGTACCTGAGGGTAATTGACTTGTTAGAAATAGTGGGAGAGTATTTAATAAAGACCTATTAGATACTTAATTCATGATAATAACTATCTTCGCAAAATTCTGTAGATGGCAAACAACAACACAAACAACCACGCCCTGCGTTCCATTCTGGATAAAGATAAATTGAACGGAACAAACTTTGTTGACTGGCAACGCAATCTCTCCATTGTTCTCCGCATGGATGAGAAAGAGTATGTGCTCGAAAAGCCCATTCCTCCTGCCCCTCCCGCTAACGCCCCGAAAGCAGTTAAAGATGCCTACGAGAAACACGTTAAGGATGATAACCAGGTTAGCTGTGTCATGCTGGCAACCATGATAACCGAGCTGCAAAAGCAGCACGAGGACATGAAGGCCCACGAGATGATCGTGGCCTTGCGGCAGCGATACCAGGGGCAATCCAGGCATGAACGTTTTCTTGTGAGTAAGGCTCTCTTTAGTTTCAAGCTCTCTTCAGGGAACCCGGTCGGTCCACACGTTCTCAAAATGATTGGTTACATAACCAATCTGGAGAAACTCGGGTTTTCCTTGCAGAAGGAGCTGGCAACGGACCTGATCCTGCAGTCGCTCCCTGAGCTGTATAAGGGTTTTGTCATGAACTACATGATGCATGATCTTGACAAACCCCTTCTGGAGCTTCTTAAAATGCTCCAGACTGCAGAGGAGAACCTTACTAAGGGCAAGGGTGCTTCCGTCCATATGGTCCAAGGCAGAAAGGGGAAGCTGAAGAAGGGGATTAAGATTAAGGCTAGGACGGTCGGAAAGCCTAAATCAAAGTCCACTTCATCTGCAACCCAGAAACCCGTAGGAGGGATTGCAAAGGGCAAATGTCATCACTGTGGTAAGGCAGGCCACTGGAGGAGAAACTGCAAGACATACCTCGCAACCAAGAAGAAGGAAGGTACGACCATTTCTTCTGAGGTGTATGTTATAGAAGTTAACATGTCTATATCTTCATCATGGGTACTAGATACTGGATGTGGGTCTCATATCTGTACTACCATGCAGGGACTGAAGCAGAGTAGACGGTTAGCTCGAGGCGAGATTGAACTCCGAGTCGGCAATGGTGCACCTGTTGCAGCTTTGGCAATCGGAACTTATAGTTTAGTCTT